>CM053026.1:331153148-331200054 GCA_028564925.1 Lithobates sylvaticus | reverse complement strand
TAAAGGACACGAACATGAAAAATCAAAAGTGCTAATTTTAAAGGCTTATATGCAAGTTATTGTCAGAAAAAAAGTGTTTGGGTACCTGGGTCCTGCCCCAGGGGACATGTATCAATGCAAAAAAAAGTTGTAAAAACTGAATTTTTTTTTCGAGAGCAGTGAAACAATAAAAGTGAAATATTCCTTAAAATTTCGTACCTGGGGGGGGGGGGGGGGGTCTATAGTATGCCTGTAAAGTGCTGCATGTTTTTCCTGCACAAAATGGCATTTCTAAAGGAAGTCATTTAAAAGTACTCGCGGCTATAATGAATTGTCGGTCCCGGCAATACACATAAAAGTAATTGAAAAACGGTATGGGATTCCCCCACAGTCAGATGCTACGGGGGAAGCCATAGGGATGTCTCCGTGCGTCATAAGGGGCGGGATCACCCGGCGACGTCACTGTGTGGCCCCACCCTCAGTTATAAAAGAGCTGTCATCTGAAAGGACGGTCATTATAGCGGGTACCTCTCATGGAGGCAGATTGGTGGCGGCGTGCAGGTTTTTTTTCTTTTTGGGTCCGTCGGCGGAGCAAGAGAAGAAGAAGACTTTGTGGGATAGTTTTATTTTTTAATAAAGGACTTGTCCGGAAGCCGTGTCATGTCATTTTTACCATTTTCACACTTTTTTTGTGAAATGGTAGGGGTAAATTTGTACCCCGTTACCATTTCACACAGGGGGAGGCTGGAATCTGGGGGTCCCTTGTTAAAGGGGGCTTCTAGATTCTGATAAGCCCCCTGCCAGCAGACCCCCACAACCACCGGGCAAGTGTTGTGGGGATGAGGCCCTTGTCCCCATCAACATGGGGCCACGGTGCTTTGGCTTCCCCAAAGCACCCTCCCCATGTTGAGGGCATGTGGTCTGATATGGTTCAGGAGGGGGGGGCACTCTCTCGTCCCCCCTCTTTTCCTGCGGCCTGCAAGGTTGTGTGCTCAGAAAAAATGACAAAATCGAATGTGTATACACCTTTTAACCTTCTAAAACGAATCCATGTTTATATCACTACCTAGTGATTGGATAAGGAATTGATCCATAATCAATGAACTCAGATCTTTTAAAATTATATATTTTTATGTTACTACATGGCCGATGGAGTCTACATAAAAATTACTTATAAACTTGTAAATGTATAAAATATAAAAATATAGAAGGCAAGGAGCTTGAACCAGTAATAACTTAGGTCTACCCAACTTTTGTACTATGACCACGTTATTAGGCACATATGTCCACATTATGTCAGGTATTAGTGAAATTATCCACATTATGTCAGTTTTTGTTAAAAATTCGAAATTAAACAATTAACGTCCATTTCCACATTTAACCCCCTGGGCATCAATGTGTCCAGCTGCTATATCCATCTTGATTCATTTTGGGAAATTTCTCTTCTCATATGTGTCCCCCTCCAGTGTCTATTAATTTTGTTTAGACTGCAAAATTTAAGTTGTTTGGGATCCCTATTATGATGTAGTCTAAAGTGGTTGGACAAACTGTGATGACAAAATCCTGTTCTTATATTATTAATATGTCATCTTAGTCCAATTTAAACCACTTGCTGACCACCTGCCGTTGTTATATGTCAGCTATTTGAAGAGGAATATCATTGTTATGGCTGTAGCTAGCTACCATAACCCCAGTATTCTCTTCAAGAGCTGGTGGTCGGATTTCAGAAACAAGTGGTCTCTGCGGCAGATTCATTGCGAGATCACTTTTATCGGTGATGGGACAGGGGCTCCCCGCCGAGCCCTGGTGTTCACCACCGCTTACCGGAGCCACTGGCGGAGGCAATCGGATCCTTCTCCATGTGTGGTATGGAGCTGAGTGAGGGGAAGATGGTCCCCACCCAGCTTCATACAATTGCAGGGAGCGGAAGTAATGTCAAAACATCACTTCCGCCCATAGCTCTTAAAGGGACATTTAAAAAAAAAAAATTCAAATGACATTTGTTTTTTTTTATTGCATTTTAGTCTTTCTGATCCCAGATCTCATATTTAAGAGGTCCTGCCATGCTTTTTTCTATTACAAGGGATGTTTAAATTCCTTGTAATAGGAATAAAAGTGGCACATTTTTTAAAAAATAACAGAGTACAAAAAAAAAAAGTAAAATAAATAAGATTGAATTGAATGCGCCCCATCATGCCGAGCTCGCTCACAGAAGCGAATGCATATGTGAGTAGTGCCAGCATATGTAAACTGTGTTCAAACCACACATGTGGAGTATCAACATGATCGTTAGAGCAAGAGCAATAATTCAAACCTCCTCTGTAACTTAAAACATGCAACCTGTAGAATTTTTTAAACATTGCCTAAGGAGATTTTTAAGGGTAAAAGTTTGTCGCCATTCTACAAGCGGGCGCAATTTTGAAGTGTGACATGTTGGGTATCTATTTACTTGTGTAACGTCATCTTTCACAATATAAAAAGTATAAAGTCCACTTGTAAGACCGCTGTGCAAATACGTTGTGATAGAAAGTATTGCAATGACCGCCATTTTATTCTCTGGGGTGTTAGAAAAAAATATATATAATGTTTGGGGGTTCCAAGTAATTTTCTAGCAAAAAAAATGTTTTATACTAATATATATATATAACTATATTCCTTCTTTTCTGCCATTTATTAACATCCTTATGAGCGCATATTGAGGGCAACTTGAGAAACAGCCAGAAGGACAACAAAGCTCAGCCATCCATACTTCACAGGCGAGAAAAACTCCTGTCATGGGAGTCCTTAGCAGCTGGTGGGTGAGTGAGCACACAGGAGGGGAGCACAATGGAAACTTGAATCTGCACTATAAAGGACTTTAATTATTGTTTTTCATTGATTTTTATTGATTTTGCAAGTTAGATTATGTTGCACAATAGTTAAGCAACTATGATGTAGTCATATGAGTTTAACACACACACAGAATTTTTTGTAAGTGCTTGCTGTCACTGTTTAAAAAAGTTAAACACAGAGTTCTGTGAATGACAAACTACTTTTTTAGTGCATTTTCCGGTGGCATGCATAGGGTAGCCTATTGATTTCAATAAGCTTCCCTATGTGCAACAAATGTGACAAAGTAGCTCATGGGACATATTGCAGTTTGCATGTTTTTACCACACGTTTTGCTGCGTTTGTCTTTATTTCAAGTGCCATGTTTGTTTTCATGTGTGGGGTGCCATTACAAATAATGACATCAAATAGGGCAATTCTTTCATTTTAGGTGTATAACGGTGGAGATACACTATACAATCTAATTGTACCAAAACTATACAGTATAATAGGAGGACACACCTATGTATCCACTCATTCTGATAGTAGATTTAAAGGATATTATACAATCAGATTGTATAGTGTATGGTGAGCTTTGGGGATAAGCCAAACACCCCCTGGTTTGATTTACACCAGAACATGCAAACAGACAATAAATTTGTGTGAACATGCAAACACCGTTAAAGTCTATGGGACACAAACGTGAAAAAATCTAAAGGGTTAATTTTAAAGGCTTATATGCAAATGATTGCCATAAAAAGTGTATGGGGACTTGGGTACTGCCCCAGGGTAAATGTATCAATGCAAAAACATTTTTTAAAAATACCTTTTTCCAGGAGCAGTGATTTTAATAATGCCTAAAATGAAACAATAAAAATGAAATATTCCTTTAAATATCGTGCATGGGGGTCCCCTTAGTCTGCCTGTAAAGTAGTGCATCTTTCATATGTTTATAACAGTACCACAGTAAAATGACATTTCTAAAGAAAAAAATGTCATTTAAAATTGCTTGTGGCTGTAATGTATTGCCGGATCCTGTCAATATACATTTTTTTTTTTAAACGGCGTGGGTTCCCCCAGTCCATACCAGGCCCTCCGGGTCTGGTTTGTATATTAAGGGGAACTCCATGCCAAATTAAAAAAAAAATGACCTGGGTGTCCCCCCAAAATCCATGCCAGGCCCTTCAGGTCTGGTATGGATCTTAAGGGAAACCCTGCACCTTTTTTTTAAAAAAAAGTGCTTGCGTGTCCACCCAAAATCCATATCAGACCCTTATCTGAGCATGCAACCTGGCAGGCCACAGGAAAAGGGCGAGTGAGAGAGTGCCCCCTCTCCTGAACTGTACCAGACCACATGCCCTCAACATGGGGAGGGTGCTTTGGGGTTTATATACTAGACTGTATTTATATATCAAATACACTGCCTGCACTGACTGAATATAGAGTCTACACTGAAGATATAGTGTATGCTAAATGCAGAATATATATATATACTAGACTGACTGTATATATATATATATATATATATATATATATATATATATATATATATATACACATATATCTCAAATACACTGCCACTAACTAACCTGCCTGCCTAATCTAGCTCAATCTATCTCTGTCCATACACTATACACGGCCACTATGTAAGCAGCCTTATATAGTGTGGGACATGGAGTTGGTCCCCCTGGGCCATGATTGGCCAAAGGCACCCTTTCTTTGGCCAATTATGGCTCTCTCAGCAGAGCCCCCTCTGATTGGCCAAAGCATGCAGGTCATGTGCAGGCTTTGGCCAATCTTCATACAGCAATGCACTGCAATCTCGCAGTGCTTTACGAGGCATACCATGGTGCTCTAATTTCCTGTGACCCCCTATAATAATCGCTGTTCAGTAAACGGGAGAACACCCGATGTTCGAGTCAAACTTACGTTAAACTTGAACATTGAGCTCATCCCTAGTGAGCTTTACAGACTTCCAAGGACATATAGTACTTCTGTTTTAATTACTACAGCTTTGTTCCACATAGGCTGTTATGTGATCACTCAGCTCCTGCACACTCTGCCAAATAAACCTTATGCAAGAAGGTAAGGTGCAAAATAATTGATCAGTAGAGGAAGATCCTGGCTGTGTATTTAGTGATAAGCGTGCTCACTGACAGTGATTGCATGTGAGAATAGAGGTGGGTGGAGGCAATCTCCTGGTGGGGGAGAGAAGGTGTAGGGTGGGTGTTAATGAGATCAGCTGCTGAAGTACTTCCTTCTAACGCAGTGGTTCTCAACTCAAGGCCAGGTTTGCAAGAAAATTGATATACATCACAGGTGTTATCATTTGCTGCTCAGTGATTGCAGTCTTCTAGTCTGCATCTCCCCAAGGTAATACTTAAAATCTTGCCTGTTAGTGGGTCCTGAGGGCAGAAGTTGAGAACCACTATTCTAACGTTTTTTTTTTCCATCCCAAATACCGGGATGAAGGAGACACTGAAGGCTCAGGTAAGTAAAGTTCAAAAGGTAGGAGTGGTGCTGAGATATATATAAGAACAGTGAAAAAAATCAAAGCATCATTTATTACTGAGTTTTGACTTTAATAGTTCTCCAGAATAACCACAATTAGTTTAAAGCAGATTGGTGGAAAGTTTAGGAAGGAACTAGATTAATTTGTTATGGCTGGTCTCTGCCTGCAAAAATTCTAAAAGAGTATTGTAATAAAGCTTAGAGGCAAGAAATAGCTTGTCGTTCTGGGTGGAGATATTGCAAGAGAGTGTTCAGTTAGACCAGTCCTTTTGGGATAATGAGAAACACTCAACCATAATGAGTTTAAAATCAAACTGGTGGACAGGTTAGGAAAGAAATGAATTTGTTATGGCTGGTCTCTGCCTGGGAAAATTCTAAATGAGTTCTGTAAAACGCATAGAGTATATAAATAGCTTGTTGCTCTGGATACTTCTAGAGAGTGTCCAATGAGTTAGACCAGTCCTTTTGAGATAATGATTAAAAAAAATGATGCATTGTTCAGAGCAGTGAAGTTTAGGTAAAGACTGGAAGTCGCAATATGGGAGTCCTCCCATCCACCAAAAGACAAGGCAGTCATTGAGAAAAGACAGCTGCCAACACCATAGTCCTCAAGTATTTCTATTTTGCCATACCAGTGAGTACACAGACAGTGGGAAACTAATTTTGGCAATAAGCCAAAGCACACATGTGAATAATATAATGAAAATACTAACACATTTGATTGACCAATCAGTGATTAATCACAAAATGTCAGCAGGTGTAATACTGACATACGTTGGATAGATTTTTGTCACTGTTATAAGAAGCCCCATGGAAACGTTCACTAACTCTTGCCCCTAATGGTCTAAATGTACAGCCTACATATTGTATATTGCATTTGCTGCACTCCGCAGCATTGACCATGTTGTCTGTGCCACAATTTATATAATCACAGATGGAAAATTCTCCTCCAGTGGCACACGAAACAACTGTCCTATGCTGTCTTGAGTGTCTACTGCAAAAGCGACATGTGTTGTTACCACAAATGTACGATCCTACAGTGCTAAGCCAGGTTTTATTGTGTCTGCCAGACTCAAAGAGACTGGGAGACAGAATATTACCTAAAGTTTTGGCACGAAGGCTGGAAAATCTACAGCCTGTCGTATTGATTGGTGCCAAATCATTATCTGTAAAGAGCATAATTAAATGTCTTTGTATAATTTTTTAAATTTAGTTGGACTTCAAGGAGCAGGATGTAACAAATGTGACTGGATTCCTCTCCTGGTATTCACGTCAACTTTACTAGTTTTAACTCTCTCACGGCCAGCATTCTCCAAAAGGGTATGTCTATTTTTCAGACGGGCTGCTCTAGCAACATTCCATTTATCATATTGCCATAACTAAAGCCTTGATTTAATTGTATTACATTCTTTATTAAAAGTTTCTTCAGTAGAGCAGTTGCATCTGGCCCTAGTAAACTCCCCTATTGGAATCAAACACAATTTGAAGCCAAAAGTAGTAAGTTACCGGCACACTCCTTGCGATATGTATGGGTAGTTACAATACCCTGGACAGCATCTCCCATTAACGTTATGTCTAAGAAATGAATAGTATCATTATGGCTGTCAGAACTAAATTGCAAATGAAGGGAATTATCGTTACCCCAAGATACAAAGGAGGCACAATCAAGAGAGGGACATTACTGGAACAGCTTTGATTTAAATTGCTGCTGTCCCGTACAGCCCTATCCCCTGGCCAGGGAACTTTGATACACATATCACTCGTCCCGTGTTGGATGGGTGATCTGTCTGTCAAGGACTTACCAGGCATTTCCGGGCTTTCCGTGCGCACATAGGTGCGCGGCGCGCGCGTGCACGTTAGCGTGCGCGTGCGCGGCGGTGCGCGCGTGCATGTGCGCATGCGCGGGAACGCAATTGGCGCCAAAACGGGCTTTAAAAGCCCAGCAATGACACTCAGCCAGTGCTGTGTTGTCTTAAAGCTTCCTGCTTGTCAGCCACCCGAAAACCTGATCTGAAACTTGAACCTGTGATCTCCCGTTACCGACCCGGCTCTGTTTGGACTACTCTACCTTCTCCAACCCGACCCGGCCTGCCTGACCTTGTTGCATCTGCCTTTTGGTTACCGACTCCTGCCTGCCTACCGACTCTGCCATTGCCTGCTCCTATCATCTGATTGATCTGCTGTTGCCAACCGGACTGTCTGACCTTGCTCTGCTGATTCCCACTTGTTTGATCCGCCTGCTGCCTGGTTCTTTTGTATCCTGCTTTAACCACCTACAGCTGCAGTCTTACATCCTGCCATCCGCATACGGACATTACTGGAGGACCTCCCTGTTGGTTGCAACACCTTCCTCTACAAACCAGGCACTCCTACCCCACTGTGCTCACGTGACCACTGTCCCCATCTCCAGTGGCACGTGAACCAGCGCTGTATGAGAGGTCTCCTCCTACAAGTCAGGCTCTACGTCCAGGTACGTAACAGTACAACACAGCCATGACTGAGCCTGCAGGAGAGACCCCTCCCATGACAGATATCTGTTCACACCTGTCAGCCCTCACTCAAGCCGTAAAATCCTTACAAGACGGTTACACCAGATTGGAGGGTCAAGTCCAGAACATCATCAACCCGGTACACGTGGTTCCTGGGTCCGTTTCAGCCCCTGCTCAGGCTGCTTCCCCTCCTTCTGTCGTTATGCTTCCACCTGAGCCAAGGGTCCCCATACCTGAGAAGTTTTCAGGGGACCGAACTAAATTCCGGGCCTTCCGCAGTGCTTGTCGACTTTACTTCGCCCTGCAACCCAGGGGGACCAGGGGGCGGAGCTGTGTGTGAAAGTGAGTGTGGGGAACACACAGCAATTGAAATCAAAGCCGCTAGTGATGTTCCCTGCGCTCTTATCATCCGGCTGGCTCTGTCCTCTTTCTTCCCCTCCATGAGCGATGGGAAAAGGACTCGCCGGCCGGCAGTGCACGCCTCCCCTCGCTCCCAGACAGCCCTTCCTCGCCAGCCCTCAAAATTCACTCGCAAAATGCGAGCAGGCGAGTGTAAATTTTGAGGGCTGATATTGTGTCAAATGGTATTGGAGAGCTTTGATTACAAGGTCATGAGGTATATAGGAGTATAATGATTTTACATCTAATGTAAGCCACTGGTAACCATTTTTCCACTCTAACTCATGTATATGTTTCAATACTGATGAGGTATCCTTGATATAACCCGGCAACCTAGTGACCAATGGCTGCAGGTATTGGTCTATCCATTGCCCCAATTTTTCAAACAGGGAGCCAATACCTGCAAGTATCATTCTCCCCTGTACAGGAGTAACATTCTTATGTAGTTTGGGCATGTGATGAAAAATGGGAATCTTGGGAAAGTCAGCCATCAGAAACTCTGTTACTTTGGTGTTTAACATTCCCATCTCCACACCCGTGTCAAGCAGGTGTGATAACTGTTGCTTGAAAACAGTTGTGGGATCAGCATCAAGGACCCGATATGTGGTGTTATCCTGCAGTTGATGTATTGCATCTGCTCTATAGTCACTGGCATTTAGAACCACGACCGAGCCGCCCTTGTCATCTGCCCGTAGCACCAAATTAGTACGTGATTTAAGACTATCAATCTCATTTAATTTAAGAATTTAAGAATATCAATCAATGGCAGATCTTTCTAAAGGAGTTAAATTATCTCTGCTGCCAGTTCTCTGGGTCGTGGTTCCATCTGCAAGCTTAACACGATCTTGCTTCATTAAAGCCTGAAACATTTATATGGCTAAGTTTCTGGAGTTAACCAGATAAAAATGTCTATCTCCTCTACAAACAGGGTCTTTCGCTATACCGTACATATCCCCTGTGGATTCAGATTGAAGACTCTCTAGAACAGATCTATCAATATGATCTTGAAAGTTAAATGTAACGTTTGACATCTCCTGTGGTGCATTATCCTGAGAGGCTACAAGTGAATCCGCTGGGAAAGAAAAAAAATTTCTCAAGGTTACATTCCGTATAAATTTATTCACATCCAGTAATGTACTAAACATGTCAACATGAGTCTGTGGAGCAAAAGATAAACCCTTAGACAGTAGAGAAATTTCTGCAGATGTTTAAAACACATGTGAAAGATTAATAACATTGGTAACAGAGATTGTTGTATTAATCACCTGTCTCAGTCTCTTTTGCGTCTCGTTTGTTGGAAGTAGGTTGTTCTTTGTGGAGGCATGTCTCCCCCTCCTTGTTTTTCTTTTCCCTTTTTGGTTTTGTTCTGTTTGTTCCCTGAAGTACTTGGTTGTTTTTTAGATGATTCTTTAGTGAAAAATGATGCCACAGAGCTTCTAGAATCAAATGACAGACCATCTCCCATGGTGTCAGAGTACTCTGATTGGGAATCCGACACCTCCGGTGAGCTGAAGCTGACATGCCTCGGACCCCTTCACTGATGTTTCCTGCAACCTTTGAGGATGGAATGTGGTCTGTCAGCCTTACTATTAATGTACACATTGCCTGTTTGATAGTCCTGTAGATCTCGCAAGTACTTTTGACTTTTTTTATGCATAATCTCTTGTTCCAGATTGTTTACATTTGTAGAGAGATCTTCATTTAGAAAGGGATAAAGTGTCAATGACTGATAGGATTGTAATGAATCTTTCAGAGTTCCGATCTCTCTTTACTAATTGCACACAGCAGTTTTTCATCATTAGCTACAATTAACCCCATGAGTTCTAAAGAGGATTTGGATAAAATGTTGTTCCAATCGACCATAAATTCCTCTGTGCATGTTGTGGAGGGGAATTTCTTGATTCTTAATCCTCGTGGGATCATCTTTTCCCCTATGTACTGTTTCAAGCCAGTGACGTCCCACCACAGTTGAATTTCCTTCATCAAAGCCATTTTAGGCTGTTAAACAGGGTTGTACATGCAGTGTCTTCCGATATAGGAATGGCATCTTTAGTATACACTTGTGAGAGCTTGGATTTTCAATCCATTTCAGAATCTTAAAAACGTGTTGTACACCAATACAGTTTATAAAATGTTCAGATACTAACAGGTACAGGTGCAGATATGCAGTAATATAGGAGCGTGTTGCAGGAGAAATTCAGTGAGTCAAACAAAATGATGCATCGCTCAGAGCAGTGGAGTTTAGGTAGAGACTGGAAATCTCAATATGAGTGTCTAAGCTGTGGTGTCCTCCCATCCACCAAAAGACAAAACAGTCATCTAGAAAAGACAGCTGGCAACTCCATAGCCCTCAAGTATTTTATTTTGCCATACCAGTGAGTACAGTGGCACACGCGTTTTGCCGATACGCCTTGGTCACAGCACACGTGAATAATATAATGAATATATATATATATATATATATATATATATATATATATATATATGCAAAAACATCAAGAATGGTTTCCGCCACTCCTTCAATTACTAACACATTTGATTGACCAATCAGTGATTAATTACAAAATGTCAGCAGGTGTAATGTTGACAGGAGGAGAGTAGGAAGTAATACCTAATACAACACCTGGTGAAATAAAACAGAATAATCCCATGTGGATATACAGTATCTCAGAAAAGTGAGTACACCCCTCACATTTTTGTAAATATTTTATTATATCTTTTCATGTAACAACACTGAAGAAATTACACTTAGCTACAATATAAAGTAGTGAGTGTACAGCGTGTATAACAGTGTACATTTTCTTTCCCCTCAAAATAACTCAACACACATCCATTAATGTATAAACCGCTGGCAACAAAAGTGAGTACACCCCTAAGTGAAAACCTCCAAATTGGGCCCAAATTAGCCATTTTCACTCCCCGGTGTTACAAGGTCTCAGGTGTGAATGGGGAGCAGGTGTTTTAAATTTAGTGTTATTGCTTTCAGATACTGGTCACTGAAAGTTCAACATGGCACCTCATGGTAAAGAACTCTCTGAGGATCTTAAAAACAAAAGAATTGTTGCTCTACATAAAGCTGGCCTAGGCTATAAGAAGATTGCCAAGACCCTGAAACTGAGCTGCAGCACAGTGGCCAAAACCATACAGCGGTTTAACAGGACAGGTTCCACTCAGAACAGGCCTTGCCATGGTTGACCAAAGAAGTTGAGTGCATGTGCTTAGTGTCATATCCAGGGGTTTTCTTTGGGAAATAGACGTATGAGTGCTGCTAGCATTGCTGCAGAGGTTGAAGGTGTGGGGGGTCACCTTGTCCATGCTCAGACCATACGCTGCACACTGCATCAAATTGGTCTGCATGGCTGTCATCCTAGAAGGAAGCCTCTTCTAAAGATGATGCACAAGAAAGCCCGCAAACAGTTTACTGAAGACAAGCAGACTAAGGACATGGATTACTGGAACCATGTCCTCTGGTCTGATGAGACCAAGATAAACGTATTTGGTTCAGATGGTGTCAAGCATGTGTGGCCGCAACCAGATAAGGAGTACAAAGACAAGTGTGTACAGTCAAGCATTGTGGTGGGAGTGTAATGGTCTGGGGCTGCATGAGTGCTGCAGCACTGCGGATCTACAGTTCATTGAGGGAACCATGAATGCCAACATATACTGTGACATACTGAAGCAGAGCATGATCCCCTTTCTTCGGAGACTGGGCTGCAGGGCAGTATTCCAACATGATAACGACCCCAAACACACCTCCAAGACGACCACTGCATTGCTAAAGAAGCTGAGGGTAAAGGTGATGGACTGGCCAAGCATGTCTCCAGACCTAAACCCTATTGAGAATTTGTGGGGCATCCTCAAACGGAAGGTGGAGGAGTTAGTGCAAGGTCTCTAACATCCACCAGCTCTGTGATTTTGTCATGGAGACGTGAAAGAGGACTCCAGTGGCAACCTGTGAAGCTCTGGTGAACTCCATGCCCAAGAGGGTTAAGGCAGTGCTGAAAAATAATGGTAGCCACACAAAATATTGACACTTTGGGCCCAATTTGGACATTTTCACTTAGGGTGTACTCACTTTTGTTGCCAGCGGTTTAGACATTGATGGCTGTGTGTTGAGTTATTTTGAGGGGACTCTGTTATAAAAGTTGTACACTCACTACTTCACATTGTAGCAAAGTGTAATTTCTTCAGTGTTGTCACATGAAAAGATATGATAAAATATTTACAAAAATGTGAGGGGTGTACTATACTTCTCTATGTAATAGAGAAGATAAATACATCCATAGAAAAGTATTTAAAAAATATAAAATTTCATTAAGTCTCTCAACTTTACCACTACTTTGTGGATGATAAGGTGTATGGAAAGCTTGCTGTATGTGAAGGCCTTCCATTACCTCTTTAATTAGTTCCCCAGTAAAATGGGTTCCTCTATCACTCTCAATAGTTTCAGGAACTCCATATCTACAAACTATTTAATTCAACATTTTCTTTGCTGTTGTTTTTACATTTGCTTTAGCTACCGGCCAGCACTCAGGTCACCCTAAAAATATGTAAACACACACTAGAGCGTACTCATAGGTGCCTATTCTGGGAATCTGAATTTAGTCTATTTGAATTCTGTGGAAAGGGAAATCTGGCTTAGGAGAATGCTTTTGGGGAACATGGACAAGCCTCCCTGCACAGAGCACAAGTAAGACATGAAGCACAAAACCTGGCGGCAAATGCACTAAATCCAAGTGCTATCCAATAGCAGTCAGTTAGCAAGATGACTGATGCCATGTGCCAGTTGTGCTAAAACTGGGTACAAACTCCTGGGTAGACACCACCTCAGCGCTCACAGGCCCTGCTGATTTTGGGTAGCATTACATTTGATCCACTTATCCTTCTCTTCCACAGGGGTTCGGTTCTGCAACTGAATTAAAGTTTCTACATCCCGCTGCTCTTGATGAGGGGAATCTGTTCCCACTACCTGGGCGACCCCTACAGTGGGTGTCACTCCAAATGCTATAAGGGCAGCATCTTTTGCCGCTTGGTCTGCTAAAGCATTTCCTCTGGCTGTCAGGTCATTTCCCTGTCCTTTTACCTTCAAGATGGCAATTTCTGCTGGTTTCTGAAGAGCCTCAAATAGCCACTCTTTGAGTTTTGCATGTCTCACTGGCTTCCCTGCACTAGTCAGGAAGTTCCATGCTTTCCAAATAGGTCCAAAATCGTGAGCTATTCCAAATGCATATCTGTTTCAGTGTAAATGTTTCCCCTTTGATTCTCTAGGAGATGACATGCTTTGACTACAGCACACAACTCCGCTTCCTGTGCTGACATCTGGGGTATCAATGCTTCCTGATGTAAAATGGTGTCTGTAGTGGTTACAGCAAACCCTGTGTGTGGCTGACCATCATCAGTGTAAAATCTGGAACCATCTACAAATAAGTATGTGTCACAATCTGATAAAGGCTCATCTTTTGCTGGGGACAAAAAACAGAGGACCCCTGTTGGTGGACTTTTCAGGCACGTACATAGGCAAAATAGTTAAAAATAATTTGTTTAATTAAAGAGTAGAATAAAATAATATGTCATGGGAAACACAATACATGTATTGATAGATAACACCATAACAGAACATCATATATTAGATAATATAGCCAACATTCATATTTGAATACATAAGACTGGTACAATTAGTAGATGGAGTATCACCCATCGGGGATAAATGGGGCTAATGAAGCTGGTCCCCCTACGCGTTTCGGAGCTTTGGGTGTCTCCTTCTTCAGGGGTGTATGTACAGCATGTAGCATAATTCTATTGGAGGATACAAAATGGCAGGGTATTAACACATAGGAAGGAGGTGGGCTTGAATGTAGGATATAGACTTAGCGTGGAGGAAGATATTAATTGGTTTTCTCCATATACTTACATATCAAAGAATGCATGACTATGTAAACATGATGTAGTATTCATAAAAACAATTTGACCGGATTGGCTTCTCAACATTCTGGGCTCCCACACATATGGGAAATAGTTGTAATTTGGCGTAGCTGTTTTAAATATTGCCGCAGGGCAAGAAATTCTTTTGCTGGTGTGACAGAGGCCCTTTCTACTTCCATCAGAGCCATACAATCATGAGAAAAACTCTTAGGTTCTACATCAGTACCATTTGTTGCATCTTCCTCATCAATTACATGAAGAAGAGTAGCTGGATTTAAAGTAACACATCGTTTGATTGTTTAATTTTATTGAGCAAAAAGAGCAGACTGGTACTTGTCAAATCTACTGGCAGGCACATGTCTGGTATTTACTTGATTCATTATTTCCTGTACTGCATGTGGCACATACAGGATCAGAGCAGAATCTAGTACAAGCTCAGTTACTTTGTCTAGCAGAAAAATTCAGGCTGCTTTGGCTCGCATACAACTGGGGAGCCTTTGATGACAGGGTCTAATGAGGTTGATACATACATCACAGGCCTCTGTTTGTCTCCATGTAGCTTGGCAAGTACACTTGCAGCAAATCCATTGACTTCATGACAGAACAATGAGAAAGTCTTAGTATAGTTAGGAAGTCCAATGGCAGGAGCTTCAGACACAATTTTAATAAGCTCCTTCATCTGCAATTCATTTTCCCATGTGAGTTTGAAAGGGTTTCTAGTGATAGCCTCATATAGAGGAGCCATACGTTCTTAATCATTTAGAATCCAGTCCCTACAATATCCCACTTACCCCCAGGAAGGCACGTAGTTGCCATACATTTATTGGCTTTTCAAATTATTGTAGAGTTGTAACTAGATCTGGGGTTAGGTGACGGATTCCATGTGAAATACAGTGACCCAGAAAGATCACTTTCTCTTGGCAGTATTGTAGCTTATCTTTGCTAACTTTGTTGTTACTGTTATAGAGAAACATGAGAAGGCTTAATTTCTCTGCTACAAATGTCCTTTGTATCAGAACAAATAAGCAAATCATCTATGTACTGAAGCAAAACTATGTTTGGGTGTGAGGGGGACCATTGGTCCAATACTTGCTTTAATGCAGTATTATATTCAGAGGGCTACACACACAGCCTTGGGGCAATCTTGTCCATGCTAACCTTTAAGCATCATGGGTAAATGAAAAAAGGTGCCATCAATCTGGGTGCAGGGGCACAGAAAAGAAAGCATTTGGAAGATCAATCTCTGTAAAGCAGGTGCTGGAGGCAGGTATTCCACTTAGTAAAGTGCGGGGGTTGGGCACGATTGAGGTATCTGCCTCAATTATATTGTTAATGGCTCTCAAATCATGCACCATGCGGTATGTTACCTGCCCAGCCTTCTTGTCTGGCGTCTTTGTAATTGGAAACAGGGGTTTATTGGCTTGGGACTTAATTGGTACAACAACCCGTGCTGCTTTCAGTTGAGTGATTTGATCCTTTATCCCCTCAGTCTGAGCAATACTCAGTGGGTACTGTTTAATCTGTGGGAGATGGGCTCTTGGTTGAATTTTTATCATGACTGGGGAGCAATCCAGACCTACATCATATTTGCTGGTGGCCCATAAATCAGCGAGAATCACTTTCAATTCTGGTGGAGTGGAGTCTTGAATTTAAAATATTACACAGGCAGAATTTAAACTTCTCCTGGCAGACTACTGACCAATTGGAGTGTAGTCTATGTTTTCTAAAATTTGGTTCAAAATGTCAGCTCCCAAAAGATTGGTAGGAACTGTGTCTGAAACTAACACTTTAGTGACAATTTCTGCTTGCTGTCCCAGCCTGAGTTTAAGTGGCTTGGACTCAACCAAATCAGTAGAGGTCCTGGTTAGGCCAACACCATAGATAACATTTGTACATAATAATCCTGGAGGTAAGTCCTCTATATTAAAAACACTTCAGCTTGCACCAGTATCTATTAAACAGGTTAATTCTGTTTCTCCTCCAGGATAGGGGAGTTCTTGTAAAAATACTTTAACTCTGGCCTCAGGACCATTGTCTCCCCTATTTACCATGATTGATACTGGCATGCCATTTTCCTATGCCCGATCCACTGCTTTTGGCAGAGAACTGGGATCAGCATGAGGTGCATCTAAGCTCCTTTCCAGTCTACGGTCAGGAAGATGGCAGAATTTGGCTGTGTCCTCCTCCATTAAATTTGTAGCATATAACCAATTCAGCCCCGGAAGAATTTACCCCATACCTGACCAGAGCACTCTTTGCTATCCGGCACTGCGTCACTTTACCTTACAATTGCGCGGTCGTGTGATGTGGCTCCCAATCAATCCTTTTTTTCCCGCAAATAGAGCTTTCTTTTGGTGGTATTTGATCACCCCTGCGTTTTTTATTTTTTGCGCAAAAAAAGAGCGTCAATTTTGAAAAAATGCATTATTTTTTACTTTTTGCTATAATACATATCCCCCAAAAATATATAAAAAATTCCTCTACATATTTTTGGTAAAAAAAATCGCAATAAGCAATCATTGAATGGTTTGCGCAAAAATGATAGCGTTTACAAAATAGGGGATAATTTTATGGCATTTTTATTAATATTTATTTTTTTAAATGGCTGCGATCAGCGATTTTTATCGTGACTGCAACATTATGGCGGACACATCGGACATTTTTTACTCATTTTTGGGACCATTGTCATTTATACAGCAATCAGTGCTATACAAATGCACTGATTCCTGGGTAAATTACACTGTCAGTGAAGGGGTTAAACACTAGTTGGCAGTGTAGGGGTTAAGTGTGTCCTAGGGGCGTGTTTCTAACTGTGGGGGCGTGGCTGTGTATGACACCTCACTGAGCTTTGCTCCAATCACAGGGAGCAGAGCTCAGTGACACTCTCACTAAGCAGAATGGGGAGATGCTTGTTTACATTAGAATCTCCCTGTTCTTCCTCCTCATGAGGCGATTACGGGTATCCCCGCGGCGATCGAGTCCGCGGGAACCGCGACCCGACTCGCGGCGCTTCCCGCGGGCACGCGACCCCGCCACCTCTTAAAGGGCAACGTTCAGGTACGTGATTCTGCCTGTACGTGCCCTTCTGCCGCAGTATATCTGCGTGAGGCGGTCGGAAAGCAGATAATTGGTCCCCGATTGCCATGATTTCTGAAATTGCCTTTGCCTCTTCCTCTTCCTCTCTGCTTCCCCATGTGCTGTCTTTTTGGTTAATCCTGTTTTCTATGGATAACAGGATAGGCAGGAGGTCTTGAATAGACATATTGCCTGCCTCAGGCCTTGCTGTGAACAACTTTTCTTTCAACTGGGGTATTAAACCATCTAGAAACCTTTGTTTCACCAGTTGTGTAGATGGACTTGCAGTTTCTCCCGCCTTCTCTTCCTCTACTTTAAGGTACTTTTATCACTTAGCCGCCTCCAATAAGCCCCTGCTGCTTCCTCTTTCCCTTGCTTAGCATTCATAAATTCAGCATGTCTGGTTTGTCCATATATTTCCTTAAATTTTTCCTTCAATTTTTCACAAACCTTCCATCCACTAACCATCTTATCTAGATTTTTGACGTCTACACCACATTCTTTAAGTATATAGCCAGACATGTTGCTTCTCACTGCTTTAATAAGAAGCTGATGAATGTCAATAGCAGAAGCCTCATATGCTTCCTGTGCAGCACTAAGTTTGTTTGCAAACCCAGTTGGATTCTTTCTAGGATCTCCCAATCCCTCTAATATGGCTCTCATTTCTTGGGGAATAAAAGGTACATGCCATTTAATTTGAGGCTTACTGTCAACATTACCTTCAAAAATGAATTGGGTTCTGACAGGATAAACTGCAACAGATTGCTCTGTGACAGGGACAGAAGGGGTGGCATCTCCCTTCCTTCTCCCTTCCTTCTCTCTTCATCTTGTTGCCACAATTTGGAAATTAGGGTTTGCTCCAGAAGTTCAGACTCTATCTATCTTGCTCTGGCCAAAGCCTTAAGTTCAGAGAGATCTAGTTTTGCATATGTGCCTTTTGATTTATGCCAATCATCTGTTTCTAGGATACGAGCCAAATCCCTCTTTGTAGGTTGATATGGGGTTGTTAAACCTCTGCTCTCAACTATATTGCCCAGCTCATATTTTGTGTGTTCCATGTAATCTAATTATGGTGCTTTTGTGGGTGGACCCCTTAAAGACAAACTGGCAGCCACATAAGGTGGGGGGTCCTCCTCTACAGAGTCTTCTGACCAAACGTAGTACATTTGGGCAGTACTTTTATTAAACATCTCCATCAAGCCAGTTTGATTTGCTACTTTAACTTCTGTCTCCCATGTGCAAGCTATTCTCCATGTTCCTTCACTGCACAGTAGTGGGCCATAATCGTGTAGAAAAGTTTGCCATACTTGTAAATCAAAAGTCCCTTCAGATTTTAAAGGTTTAGCTGTTCCCTTTGTCCATTCTACCCATTTATCTAGGGGCTCAGTATAGGCGGAACCATACCTTCGGTTCATATATTTTCTAGCGGTCATCTTGCGCTGGGCATATTCTAACAGCCTCTCACCATTCATTCCCTTATTTAATTTAATGCCCATAATGACTGGCCAGTCTTCTCTACTTGTGCCTATACCCTCTTGCTTCTAAAAAAAATAGTACAGCAAATCTGCAGATTTACAAGAATAGTTTCCACTTGGATAGAAGGGGTTTATGACAATAGAGAAAACACTCATTAAGAAACCCTCTTCGTCTCTTCTCTGTGGGTTTTATCTGACCCCACCATGCGCCTCTGACCCAGGTCTCCCACAAGGAGTCAACGCAAGGAACTACAGAGGATTCTCCCTATCCACACACAGTCCAACCTGTGAAGGGGACACAAACACATTCAAGTACACACGTTACCCAACCAGAAAGGTCAGAGAGTAGTCTGGTTTCCTTGAGAACGGACAGATAGGATACATAGCATAGGCAGAAATATAGCAAGCTTAAGGACAGCTTACCTAGCCGGCATTTAGAGGTCTGCATTCCCAATGATCCTGATCAAAGTGTGGTTACTTCTGGAGACTCTGGCAAACGACTGGCTGGCTTGCCAAAACTGTTATGGAATTATTTCTGATTGTGACTCTAAAAACAGAGGTTAAAACTGCAGCTGCAGGAACAGATTCACAGGATGCAATCACTGTGTTTAAAATGTCTGTTCAGTGCCAAAATGTATTATTGCATGTTATTTTATACATAGATAAGAAAGGGGTGGGGTGAGATGTTATTAAAAACTAACAAACAGAAATATGTTATTAAAAGCTAACAAATAGAAATATATTTTTAAAAGCTAGTGAATAGAACACATTAAAAAGTAAAACCTTGAGAGGGGAGTAGAGACAGAGAGAGCTTCTAGCAAAAGATGTGTCTGTGTATTAGGTGAAGGTTACAGAACACATTTCAACAGTGCGAACAAAATGGAGTCTCTTGTGCTTAAATGGACAATACAGTGAATGTCCATGTCACATAGTAATATACAAATACACATACATCAAAAAATAAAGGGAAAAACTATTTAGTCATTTTGAGATAATGAGAAACATAATCTTATACATGCTTTTACAAAGCATTAGTAAGACCTCATCTTGAATATGCAGTTCAGTTTGGGGCACCGGTTAACAAAAAAGGATGCTGTGAAACAAGGAAATGTGCAAGGAAAAAATAGGAAAGATTAGCTGAACTCAATAGGATTGATTTACTAAGGGCAAAAACGCTGTTCACTTTTCAAGAGAATTTGCACTTTGCAAGGAAATTTGCCCCAGAGCCCCAATCACATGCAAGAAAAATAAAACAACATTTTTGTTTGCACATGGTTTGATGATGGAGCTCTGGTGAAAATTTTCTTGAAAAGTACAGCTTCACTAGCTAAGTAAGCCCGTTAAAAAAAAAAAAAGCCCGTTGCATTTTCCCTTAAAAATTAAGGGTAGGCTATTAAATGTACATAATGTTTCTATAGTAAACTCAGTGAAACTTTTTCATCACAAATTGTATAAGGGCGCTCTTTAACCCCTGCATATTGAAAGGATGATTTACTGTTTGAGCTGTCAAGCTGTTGAATAGTCTTCGAGCTCTAGCCTGTTCAACAGATTGCTTTAGAAAGGGGCCAAAAGTGTTTTTTAGATGCACAAATTATGACTGTTGAAATATGTAAAAACTGGTGGGGGTGTGCCAGGCAGCCGAAGGAGATGGCCGCGGGAGGAGAGAGCTCAGAGTTCTCCAGCTCTCCCGACCTGCATACAGCGATGCAAATCAACCGTAGAAGAGCCCACAGGTCCCTGAGAACCCTGCCAACAGCACAGCAGCCATGGGTAAGAGAAAACCCAAGGGAGGTCCCGAAAATGAATGGACTTCTTTGTATCGGCTAGCACGCCGAAATCCCAAGATGGCGCCGCTGCCTTCAGACAGCAGTGTGCCATGCAAGACAGCATACGAGGGGATGAGAGGGACAGCAGCAAACCCTCCTCCATTTCACCCAGCCACAGCAGCCGCTCCTCCTCCTGCAATACCCCAATACAAAGCCCACAAAAAGCAGCACCAAAATGTTCCTACACACACCTATGCAGGAGAAAAGAAAGGGGGTAACACATCCCAAGACAGCACTACTGAATTTTATGAGCAAATCCATGAATTCCCGATTACTGGGCAGCCCCTCAGCGATACCACCATGAAAGAGATGCTGGTGTCCCTGCGGGGATCTATGCACAGGGATCTCATGGACTGTGTTTCACAAATTAAATCTGACATAGCTGAGGTGGGGGACCGCGTCAGCCATGTGGAAAACAAAACAAAATGGCCGAATTTGCATCTGCCCATAATGAGTTAGTAGATGTGCACAATGATAAAGATGATTAAATGGAGGCACTGAAAAACAAAATGGTGGACCTGGAGGAAAGATCTTGCATAAATAATATTAATCCACACGGGGTGACGGAATCCGTACCCCCCTCTCTGACCTCCGGCACTACATGCAGCAGCTAAGAAATGACTAGCTCCCTGATACATCTGCTGGAAAAATTATTGTAGATCGAGCTCATAGGCTACCCAAGCCACAACACCTCCCAGACAAAATCCTGTGTGGTGTCATAGCCCGCATACATTTTTTCGACGTTAAGGATGATCTGATGCTGTTCACAAGACAACACTCTCCTTTGCCTAACCCTTACTCAGGAATCGCCATTCATGCTGACCTTTCCCAACACACCATGCTCGCACGCAAGAAGCTAGTGCCGCTTACTAGGCTAGTACAAAAACAACCAACCTGCATACTCTTTGGGCTTTCCAACCAAACTCCTCATTATCAAAGATGGTTGCACCTATGCTATCAGATCCTTGGAGGAGGGTCTTCAACTTACCAAAAAATGGGGTCTTCTCCCGTGCGAAAAGGAGGCCACACTAACTACCACTAACCCGGGGCCCATTTCACTAGAATGGAGACAAATAGATGCAACCTGACCCTGCCCTTGCAACTTCTACTTCAGGGATCCATAGAGGTTCTTTGCTTAATAAAAACAAGGGCCAAAGCTGGATACTAAGAGCTAAACCCCCCCAGTTGCTGTTATGCGATACTTATCGCATGTTGAGCATTACTTCCTCTTTTTTTACGTTACCTCTGTTATTTTGTTGTTGACGTTTTTGTTTTTATTTTCTCTGCTCCACTACCTATGAATACACATGGAAAACTTGATGACAATTCTCTGGAACCTGCTTATCACCGGACACCACCACGTGAACTTTCCTATATTAACTCTAAGGACATCACATCTATAGCTATCTACCATTGATCCTTAAGCTACCTTTGCATGGCATTCTCCCCTTGAGGAACAATAGTCCTTAATTTTGTGTCCATGAACGCACACGGTCTCAACAGCCCCTTAAAGAAGGGCCGTGTGGCAACAGGCAAAATTTCTGAAAAGTAACGTCCTGTGCATACAAGAAACTCACTTTGCACAGCAGGAACAACCTTTGTGCACAAAGAAACTGAATAATGTCATGTATACTCTAATCAACCTTTACGCTCCTAATTGTAGACAACTGCCTTTCCTGTATGCCCTTAAAAAGAAAGTTGACAGTATTAAGCAAGGCTTATTGCTGTATTGTGGTGACTTTAACTGTGTACCCAACAAACAACTAGATTGCTCTGCCCCACAGCGTTCAGCACGCAGTGAAGCGGTTATACTGGGATCATGGTTGAGGCTTTTAGTGCTGGCAATTTTCTTTTGAGTAAAAGTAATCCAAGCAGATTTTAAATATTTTCTTATTTTGAAACAACATTGACTCTTTTGTAAGAACTGGGTGAAGGGGGTGCGCAGTTTGCCATTTGTGCCCTGGGCACCAGAAGACATTGTCCAAGCACTGACTGCAGATGAATCTTCCTTGTTATGTTATGCTTCCTTGTTATGCTTGGAAGTGCAGTCGCTCTAAATCTAAGGGGTAGGTCTGAAATGAGGGGAGGCTCTGCTGATTTTATCATCCAATCATATGCAAGCTAAAATGCTGTTTTGTATTTTCCTTGCATGTCTACAGCGACTTTACTTCCAAGTGCACTTGCAGTGCAAAGTGGATTTTCCTTTAGTAAATAACCTCCAGTGACTGATTCACCACCAATGAATGTTTAGTAAAAGTCACATTGCTTGAAATGGGATTTTATATTTCAGAGCCCACTTGTCATGTAATTAGGAAGAAGGCCTAAGACGTTTTGAAGAGCTACACTGCATAGACAAATTGATATGCTTTAGTAGCATAAGATACATAATTTTTCAGATTTTTTTTGTTACATTGATTTTAACATACTGAAAACATTTATCAAAAATTTCTATTCAGCCCTTGCTGACATTTACACATCATAGCCTCCACATATTAGCGGCTGATGCTGCTATTTAGAGCCTGCAGCTTTGCATTTTTTGGTTGCACCTCCCCAACCTCAACCAATGTCCTAAGTGTGTTACCCCAGTCAACAAAAAAATCTTCCCATATAGCTCCCAATGCCTAAAACTTATTAGAATGACAACATTGTGCAAGGCAATATAGACTCTTAACATTTACTGCTATTTAACGTCTGTTTCTAGTGTTCAGAGCATTATGTTAATATAGTTCATTTAATTAGAACTAAACGTATACAGTATGTGTGTATATAAATTTGAATACACACACGATTGGATTAAATGTTTATTTTTTACTTTAAGTATAAGCAACAGAATTAACAGCTGGACTCTCTTTTAAGCAGCATGTAGCCCGAGTCAGAAGTGGTTATTTAGTGATAGTTAACAAACACAAAATTGTTTTAACTATGATATTAATGTTTGATTTTTTTCCTAATGACTCTTTTAAGAGACTGCAATCTGTGATTCTAAGAATATTATTCGAGGGAGGTTTAACTCAGCAAGCTGGAGAAAAGTAAAAGCTGTCAGCAAATAGATTGGTGTTCTGAACAGTTTAAAGGCCTACTTTTGTGATATACTGTATATTGTTTTCAGCTAACTTTATACGGGAATTTTATTAATGATGGTAGTTAGTAATTTTATTATTTTACTTTAACCACTTGCCAACCACATCATTTAAATGTATGGTGGCAGAGTGGCTCTTTTGTGCCAGATCACTTACCTAGTACGTGATCTGGCACTTTCAGGTAGGGGACACAGCACAATCCGATCAGCGAGTGGCAGCCAAAGGATGTCTGTCGGCACCCGCTGGTCGGTAAGGAGAGAGACAGAAAAGAGCTCTGCCTATGTAAACAAGGCAGAGCTCTGTACTGTCAGCGGGGAAGTGATGGATTTTGATTCCCTGCAAAGTCCCATAGACTTTAACGGTCTTTGTGTGTTCTTCCAAATGTTTTGCCTGTTTGTTATGTTCTGGTGCTAACCGAACCGGGGTGGGGGGGGGGGGGGGGCGTTCGGCTTATCCCAACTAGGCACACATTTAAATCTTTGATCACCCTAGCTGTTTAACCCCTTCCCAGTCAGTGTCATTTTTTTTAGAATTGATCACTTTATTAGTGTCACTGGTTTCCACATAGTGTCAAAAGTATCAGTTAGACAGAATGTCCATCGCAATATGACTGTTTTTTATGGGGTTCAGTAAAAGAATTCCTTTTTTATTTTACATGCCTTCATTTTTATTTTCTCCACATTTCCATGCAGTCCTAGATGTCAAACAAAATATGTAGCTGAGACAAACTACAATACTGGTATAAGTAAAAACAATGCTTTTTTAGTATTTATAATGCCTCATTCACATGGTCCTTTAGGACCATGCACCACCAAGAATCAGTGTTTTTGGGTATTGTGATCACAAAGTACAAATCAATGACAGGCTGACAGGTGCTGCAGTTCGCATGTAACTGCACATCAAATGGCTATATGTGGTTAGAGACAGAGTAGTAATGTATGCAAACTGTCTGCACTCAGGGTTGCTTATTTGTTCCCCAACTACATGTAACCACTCGATGTGCAGTTACACTAGAACAATCTGTAAGCCTGTCATTACATCTCATACAGACTTCCGAGCCATGTCTGTTGTGTCTGGTCACATATACCTGTGATCCTCCCTACAGAAAGATTCAGATTCAAAAGAATTAAAGTAAAAAAAAATATATATATTACTGCTTAAAAATGTCATCTGGAGTTAGGCTTGCTTAGAGTGTATTTTCACTTTTGTAGCCCTATTGGTGATAACACCTAGGAGGGGGCAGAGCTATCAATCATCTGCTCATCCCCCATTCAAAGATCTCATGTCATGCATAGAAGCTGTAGTTTGGCTTCCATGAATGGCAGATCAGGTAGGAAAGGGCAGGCATAGTCAAGCTCTCTTGATGTTAGCTCCTGACTAGGGATGAGCCGAACACCCCCGGGTTCGGTTCGCACCAGAACCTTCGAACCGACCGAAAGTTTGCGCGAATTTTCGAACCCTATACGTTATAATGGACGCGAACGTTCGAAATCAAAAGTGCTAATTACAACGGCCAATATGCATGTTAATGTCATAAAACAGGTTTGGGGACCCGGGTCCTGCCCCAGGGGACATATATCAATGCAAAAAGAACTTTTAAAAACTAACGTTTTTTCGGGAGCAGTCATTTTAATGATGCATAAAGTGAAAAAAAAAAAGTGAAATTTTCCTTTAAATATGGTACCTGGGGGGTGTCTAAAGTATGCCTGTGAAGTGGCATGTGTTTCCCGTGTTTAGAACTGTCCTTGCACAAAATGACATTTGTAAAGGAAAAAAAGAAGCCATTTAAAACCACTTGCGGCTTTAGGTTTGTTCTTAAGTAGAATCTGAACAGGTACATTATGAAGTGTAGCTCCATCCCAAAAAAATCTATTTTTAAGCTTTTTGGAGAACATAGGGAGGGGTTATCACCCCTGTAACATTTGCTGTCTTTGCACATCTGTTCAGAACATGTCACCTAACTTTCCGTCCCAATGACAAATGTTTTTGGAAAAAGTGGGGTTTTAATTGAAACAAGGATTGGTGATAAAGTATCAGTAGAGAGGAGATACCTTTTTCCCAAATTAAATCTAACAGGATAGAATTTCCCTTCCTAGGGGTAGATTTCCTCTCACTTCCTGTTTTCTCTTTCCATTTGCAAGTAGGAGTCGTTTGTAAGTTGGATGTTTGAAAGTAGGGGTCTGGCGTATATACTCTGCAGAAATTTGCCCTATTAGATGTTGGTGTAGCCACAAGACTGGTGGGCACAGGAATGGGCCCTGCTGTGAGTTAATAGATCAAGATTTGTAATTGCATGCACCTGTTGAACAGGGCAGAAAAATTGGGGGTGGTGGTGGTGGTGGTGGACGGTTTTGCCACAAGACTGTAAGCTCTCACAGTTACTCTTGGTGGGCGCAGGAATGGGCCCTGCTGTGAGTTATTAGATCAAGATTTGTAATTGCAAGCACCTGATGAACAGGGCAGAAAAATTGGGCCTTTGGCGGTGGTGGTGGACGGTGTTGCCACAAGACTGTAGGCCCTCATAGTTACTCTTGGTGGGCGCAGGAATGGGCCCTGCTGTGAGTTATTAGATCAAGATTTGTAATTGCAAGCACCTGATGAACAGGGCAGAAAAATTGGGCCTTTGGCGGTGGTGGTGGACGGTGTTGCCACAAGACTGCAGGCCCTCATAGTTACTCTTGGTGGGCGCAGGAATGGGCCCTGCTGTGAACTATTAGATCAAGATTTGTAATTACCCGCCCCTGTTAAACAGGGGCTGAAAAATTGTGCCTTAGGCACTGGTGCTGGTGCCACAACACTGCAACCCCTCACAGAGACTGTACTTGGAGCACAGCAGTCACACGTGTTGCGAAGCATTTTTTTTTTTTTTAAAAATTGTAAGTACCCGCCCCTGTTAAACAGGGGCTGAAAAATTGTGCCTTAGGCACTGGTGCTGGTGCCACAACACTGCAACACGGCCCTCACAGAGACTGTACTTGGAGCACAGCAGTCACACGTGTTGCGAAGCATTTTTTAAAAAAATTGTAAGTACACGCCCCTGTTAAACAGGGGCTGAAAAATTGTGCCTTAGGCACTGGTGCTGGTGCCACAACACTGCAACCCGGCCCTCACAGATACTGTACTTGGAGCACAGCAGTCACACGTGTTGCGAAGCATTTTTTAAAAAAATTGTAAGTACCCGCCCCTGTTAAACAGGGGCTGAAAAATTGTGCCTTAGGCACTGGTGCTGGTGCCACAACACTGCAACACGGCCCTCACAGAGACTGTACTTGGAGCACAGCAGTCACACGTGTTGCGAAGCATTTTTTTAAAAAATTGTAAGTACCCGCCCCTGTTAAACAGGGGCTGAAAAATTGTGCCTTAGGCACTGGTGCTGGTGCCACAACACTGCAACACGGCCCTCACAGAGACTGTACTTGGAGCACAGCAGTCACACGTGTTGCGAAGCATTTTTTAAAAAAATTGTAAGTACACGCCCCTGTTAAACAGGGGCTGAAAAATTGTGCCTTAGGCACTGGTGTGGTGGCATGGATCATTGAGGAGGAGGAAGAGGATAGTCAGTGAACATAAGAGGACAGTCACTCAGCATCAGCATAGGCAGTCTTGAAGGGATGTGACATTAAAAATTATTCGGTTATATCCGCCTCAGGTGCCTGGTAGCTGGTGGTGATCCAAGACTGATTCATTTTGATGAATGTCAGTCGATCAACCGAGGCGGTGGACAGGCGCACCCTATGATCAGTCACAAATCCTCCAGCAGCACTGAATGTGCGTTCGGAAAGAACGCTGGAGGCAGGACAGGCCAGTAGCTCAATTGCATACTGTGCAAGCTCTGGCCAGTGATCCATCCTCAGGACCCAGTAAGCCAGAGGATTTTCGGTGGGAAAGGTGTCCAAGTCTGACCTTGCCCCAAGGTATTCCTGCACCATGTATATCAGACGCTGGCGATGGTTGCTGGAACCGATCATACCTTGGGGCTGCGGACTAAAAAATTGTCTGAACGCATCGGTCAGACGTCCACCTTCCCCACCGCTCCTTCTGCCACTGACCGAAGCCTCAGCAACTCGTCGCCCAGGACCAGGAGTTTGTAGCCTCCCAGTTTCTGGGAACGCGTTGCACAGACCTTTCTGCAAGGCCTCCCTGAGATGTCTCATCCTCTGCTCCCTCTGCGACGGCAAGATAAGGTCCGCAACCTTACCCTTGTACCGCGGATCAAGGAGAGTGGCCAGCCAGTAATGGTCCCTCTCCTTGATCCGAAGAACACGAGGATCCTTCCGCAGGCTTTGCAGGATCAGGGAGGCCATGCAGCGTAGGTTAGCTGAGGCATTCGGTCCGGAGTCTTCTGGGTCACTGAGGATGACATGATCGCCAGCCACCTCCTCCCAGCCACGTACAAGTCCACTGGTTTGTTGGGACTGTACATCATCCCTAAAAGACTGCTGCTGCTGATGCTGAGTGCCAGGCTCCACCTCCATGCTCACACAATCCTCCTCCTCCTCCTCCTCCTCATCCTCTTCCTGTGTGATGGGTGGGACAGAAGGAACACTGTCCGGATAAAGGGGGCCTTGAGAGGCAAGGAAGTCCTCCTCTTCCTGCCTCTGTTCTGCCTCAAGTGCCCTGTCCATTATCCCACGCAGCGTATGCTCCAACAGGTGGACAAGAGGGACAGTGTCACTGATGCATGCACTGTCACTGCTCACCATCCTCGTGGCCTCCTCAAATGGTGAGAGGACAGTGCATGCATCCCTGATCATACTCCACTGACGTGGGGAAAAAAAACCAAGCTCCCCTGACCCTGTCCTGGTGCCGTAGTCGCAAAGGTACTCATTGATGGCCCTCTGCTGCGTGTGCAGTCGCTGCAGCATGGCCAACGTTGAGTTCCACCTGGTGGGCATGTCACATATTAGGCGGTTCTTGGGCAGGTTCAGCTCCTTTTGCAGCTCAGTCAGCCGAGCACTGGCATTATAAGATCGGCGGAAATGCACACAGACTTTCCTGGCCTGCCTCAGGACATCCTGTAAGCCTGGGAACCTGCCCAAGAACCGCTGCACCACCAGGTTGAGGACGTGAGCCATGCAGGGCACATGGGTGAGCTGCCCCTGTCGCAGGGCGGAGAGGAGGTTGGGGCCATTGTCAGAAACGACCATTCCTGGCTTAAGCTGACGTGGCGTCAACCACCTCTCGGCCTGCCCCTGCAGAGCTGCCAGAACCTCTGGCCCAGTGTGGCTCCTGTCCCCCAAACACACCAGCGCAAGCACGGCATGGCATCTTTTTGCCTGCGTACTTGCGTAGCCCCTTGTACGCCTACGGAGCACCGCTGGTTCCAAGGACAGAGCACTGGAGGAAGAAGAAGAGGAGGGGGTGGAGGAGAGAGGTGTGTCACAACCAGTAGCAGTAGTCGCGTTTTGGAGGCGTGGTGGCGGAACAACCTCCAACACTACTGCACCTTGTCCTGCATCCCTCCCAGCTGCCAATAGAGTGACCCAATGGGCCGTGAAAGAAAGGTACCGTCCCTGTCCATGCCTGCTGGACCATGAGTCAGCGGTAATATGCACCTTACCGCTGACCGCCCTGTCCAGCGAGGCATGGACATTGCCCTCCACATGCCGGTAGAGAGACGGAATCGCCTTCCGCGAGAAAAAGTGGCGTTTGGGAACCTGCCACTGAGGAACCGCACATTGAACAAACTCACGGAAGGGGGCCGAGTCTACCAACTGAAAAGGCAGCAGTTGAAGTGCTAGCAATTTAGCCAGGCTAGCATTCAACCGCTGGGCATGTGGATGGCTGGGAGTGTACTTCTTTCTACGGTCCAGCAGCTGGGGCAGGGAAATTTGCCTGCTGCAATCGGACGTCGGTGTACTGCAAGTACTTGGTTGTGACACACCTAATTCTAAACCTTCAGTCCTCTCAGAGCAGCTTTCAGAGAGGACTGAAGGTGTAGTGGGGATGGAGATCCCAGCTGAGGAGGAGCAAGGAGAGGTCCGCTTAGTTCTTTGGTGTGGGTCTTTTATGTGTGCCTGCCAACGAGCTGCATGGCAGGTCGCCATATGTCTGGTCATGCTTGTGGTGCCCAAGCGGCTGATGTTTTGGCCACGCGAGATACGCTTGAGACAAATATTGCAAATAGCAGTGGTGCGATCTGCTGCACTCGTCTCAAAAAAGGCCCACACCAAAGAACTTTTCTGATAACGTGCAGAGGCAGCGCCCTGCACAGGCGGAGCTCTGCGGTGTTGTACAGTTGCTGTGCTGGCCTCTACCTGGCCTCCAGGGGGCATCCTGCCTCGTTGGACATGTGACGCCGCATCCTCCTCCTCCTCGTCCTCCTCCTCATCCTCTCTCCCTTCAGGCACCCACGTGGAGTCAGTGACCTCATCATCCCCTCCCTCTTCACCACTAGAGCAAACCTGGCAGTAAGCTGCAGCTGGTGGAACAGTACTGCCAGATTCCTCAAGCTGGGTATCATCATCCGAGCCTTCGAATCGTTGGGCATCCTCCTGGAGCATGTACCCAACACTGTGCTCAAAGAGTTCGGGGGACTCCTCAGGAGGACATGGTGGGTCTAGGGAAGGGGTGGCTGATGATGCTCTGTCAGTACCCTGAGCCTGGGTGAGAGAGGATGAGGAGGATGAGGAGGGCTTGGTCATCCATTCTACCAAGCCTTCAGCATGATGCGGCTCCACATGTCCAGCTGCCGAAAACAAAGACGCGCGTGTCCCATGGCCACGTGCTGATGACGATGCACGACCACGTCCACGGCCACGTCCACTAGAAACAGAGCCTGCCTGCCCTGTGTTCTTGGCTCTGCACGCTCTGCCTCCCCTTGGCGGTCTTCCAGCCATTGTAGTCGGTAGTCCTGTGGGTGCTGCTGAGAAGAATATATAGGAGCTCTGTGTGATGCCACTAACACACTAGAAGTCCTGTGGGTGCTGCTGAGAAGAAAATATAGGAGCTCTGTGTGATGCCACTAACACACTAGAAGTCCTATGGGTGCTTCTGCAAAGAAAATAGAGGAGCTCTGTGTGATGCCACTAACACACTAGAAGTCCTGTGGGTGCTTATGCAAAGAAAATAGAGGAGCTCTGTGTGATGCCACTAACACACTAGAAGTCCTGTGGGTGCTTCTGCAAAGAAAATAGAGGAGCTCTGTGTGATGCCACTAACACACTAGAAGTCCTGTGGGTGCTTATGCAAAGAAAATAGAGGAGCTCTGTGTGATGCCACTAACACACTAGAAGTCCTGTGGGTGCTTCTGCAAAGAAAATAGAGGAGCTCTGTGTGATGCCACTAACACACTAGAAGTCCTGTGGGTGCTTCTGCAAAGAAAATAGAGGAGCTCTGTGTGATGCCACTAACACACTAGAAGTCCTGTGGGTGCTTATGCAAAGAAAATAGAGGAGCTCTGTGTGATGCCACTAACACACTAGAAGTCCTGTGGGTGCTTCTGCAAAGAAAATAGAGGAGCTCTGTGTGATGCCACTAACACACTAGAAGTCCTGTGGGTGCTTATGCAAAGAAAATAGAGGAGCTCTGTGTGATGCCACTAACACACTAGAAGTCCTGTGGGTGCTTCTGCAAAGAAAATAGAGGAGCTCTGTGTGATGCCACTAACACACTAGAAGTCCTGTGGGTGCTAATGCAAAGAAAATAGAGGAGCTCTGTGTGATGCCACTAACACACTAGAAGTCCTGTGGGTGCTTCTGCAAAGAAAATAGAGGAGCTCTGTGTGATGCCACTAACACACTAGAAGTCCTGTGGGTGCTGCTGAGAAGAAAATAGAGGAGCTCTGTGCGATGGGACTAACACACTTCAAGTCCTATAGGTGCTTCTGAGAAGAAAATGTAGGTCTGTGTGTAATGGGACTAACACACTTCAAGTCCTATAGGTGCTTCTGGGAAGAAAATGTAGGTCTGTGTGTAATGGGACTAACACACTTCAAGTCCTATAGGTGCTTCTGGGAACAAAATATATGATCTCTGTGTGATGGGACTAACACACTTCAAGTCCTATAGGTGCTTCTGGGAAGGAAATAAAGGTCTGTGTGATGGGACTAACACACTTCAAGTCCTATAGGTGCTTCTGGGAACAAAATATATGATCTCTGTGTGATGGGACTAACACACTTCAAGTCCTATAGGTGCTTCTGGGAAGAAAATGTAGGTCTGTGTGTAATGGGACTAACACACTTCAAGTCCTATAGGTGCTTCTGGGAAGGAAATAAAGGTCTGTGTGATGGGACTAACACACTTCAAGTCCTATAGGTGCTTCTGGGAAGAAAATGTAGGTCTGTGTGTAATGGGACTAACACACTTCAAGTCCTATAGGTGCTTCTGGGAACAAAATATATGATCTCTGTGTGATGGGACTAACACACTTCAAGTCCTATAGGTGCTTCTGGGAAGAAAATGTAGGTCTGTGTGTAATGGGACTAACACACTTCAAGTCCTATAGGTGCTTCTGGGAACAAAATATATGATCTCTGTGTGATGGGACTAACACACTTCAAGTCCTATAGGTGCTTCTGGGAAGAAAATGTAGGTCTGTGTGTAATGGGACTAACACACTTCAAGTCCTATAGGTGCTTCTGGGAACAAAATATATGATCTCTGTGTGATGGGACTAACACACTTCAAGTCCTATAGGTGCTTCTGGGAAGAAAATGTAGGTCTGTGTGTAATGGGACTAACACACTTCAAGTCCTATAGGTGCTTCTGGGAACAAAATATATGATCTCTGTGTGATGGGACTAACACACTTCAAGTCCTATAGGTGCTTCTGGGAAGAAAATGTAGGTCTGTGTGTAATGGGACTAACACACTTCAAGTCCTATAGGTGCTTCTGGGAAGGAAATAAAGGTCTGTGTGATGGGACTAACACACTTCAAGTCATATAGGTGCTTCTGGGAACAAAATATATGATCTCTGTGTGATGGGACTAACACACTTCAAGTCCTATAGGTGCTTCTGGGAAGGAAATAAAGGTCTGTGTGATGGGACTAACACACTTCAAGTCCTATAGGTGCTTCTGGAAGAAAATGTAGGTCTGTGTGTAATGGGACTAACACACTTCAAGTCCTATAGGTGCTTCTGGGAACAAAATATATGATCTCTGTGTGATGGGACTAACACACTTCAAGTCCTATAGGTGCTTCTGGGAAGAAAATGTAGGTCTGTGTGTAATGGGACTAACACACTTCAAGTCCTATAGGTGCTTCTGGGAACAAAATATATGATCTCTGTGTGATGGGACTAACACACTTCAAGTCCTATAGGTGCTTCTGGGAAGAAAATGTAGGTCTGTGTGTAATGGGACTAACACACTTCAAGTCCTATAGGTGCTTCTGGGAACAAAATATATGATCTCTGTGTGATGGGACTAACACACTTCAAGTCCTATAGGTGCTTCTGGGAAGAAAATGTAGGTCTGTGTGTAATGGGACTAACACACTTCAAGTCCTATAGGTGCTTCTGGGAAGAAAATGTAGGTCTGTGTGTAATGGGACTAACACACTTCAAGTCCTATAGGTGCTTCTGGGAACAAAATATATGATCTCTGTGTGATGGGACTAACACACTTCAAGTCCTATAGGTGCTTCTGGGAAGAAAATGTAGGTCTGTGTGTAATGGGACTAACACACTTCAAGTCCTATAGGTGCTTCTGGGAAGGAAATAAAGGTCTGTGTGATGGGACTAACACACTTCAAGTCCTATAGGTGCTTCTGGGAACAAAATATATGATCTCTGTGTGATGGGACTAACACACTTCAAGTCCTATAGGTGCTTCTGGGAAGGAAATAAAGGTCTGTGTGATGGGACTAACACACTTCAAGTCCTATAGGTGCTTCTGGGAAGAAAATGTAGGTCTGTGTGTAATGGGACTAACACACTTCAAGTCCTATAGGTGCTTCTGGGAACAAAATATATGATCTCTGTGTGATGGGACTAACACACTTCAAGTCCTATAGGTGCTTCTGGGAAGAAAATGTAGGTCTGTGTGTAATGGGACTAACACACTTCAAGTCCTATAGGTGCTTCTGGGAACAAAATATATGATCTCTGTGTGATGGGACTAACACACTTCAAGTCCTATAGGTGCTTCTGGGAAGAAAATGTAGGTCTGTGTGTAATGGGACTAACACACTTCAAGTCCTATAGGTGCTTCTGGGAACAAAATATATGATCTCTGTGTGATGGGACTAACACACTTCAAGTCCTATAGGTGCTTCTGGGAAGAAAATGTAGGTCTGTGTGTAATGGGACTAACACACTTCAAGTCCTATAGGTGCTTCTGGGAACAAAATATATGATCTCTGTTTGATGGGACTAACACACTTCAAGTCCTATAGGTGCTTCTGGGAAGAAAATGTAGGTCTGTGTGATGGGACTAACACACTTCAAGTCCTATAGGTGCTTCTGGGAACAAAATATAGGAGCTCTGCCTGCCTGCCACGAACACACTACAAGTCCTATAGGTGCTTCTGGGAACAAAATATAGGAGCTCTGCCTGCCTGCCACGAACACACTACAAGTCCTATAGGTGCTTCTGGGAACAAAATATAGGAGCTCTGCCTGCCTGCCACGAACACACTACAAGTCATATAGGTGCTTCTGGTAACAAAATATAGGAGCTCTGCCTGCCTGCCACGAACACACTACAAGTCCTATAGGTGCTTCTGGTAACAAAATATAGGAGCTCTGCCTGCCTGCCACTAACACACTACAAGTCCTATAGGTGCTTCTGGGAACAAAATATAGGAGCTCTGCCTGCCTGCCACGAACACACTACAAGTCCTATAGGTGCTTCTGGGAACAAAATATAGGAGCTCTGCCTGCCTGCCACGAACACACTACAAGCCCCTCTTTCTTAATCAATCTTTGTAACTGAATCTATCTAACTCAATCTCTGTAAGTAAATCTCTCTAACTAACTAAATGCAGCAGAGTGTCACAGATCTAGCCTGCTCAATCTGCGCCGGAACAGCATGTGACCGGCGCAGACGGCGTGGCGGCCTTTTATAGGGGGGGGGGGGGGCGTGTACTACAGCCCCTGAGCTGTAATTGGCTACAGGCGTCCTGCCTGTAGCCAATTATGGCTCTTCGAAATTCCGGGGCTGTGATTGGCCAAGCATGCGGGGTCACAGTGCATGCTTGGCCAATCATCAGCCAGCAATGCACTGCGCCGGCCGCGCCGGCCGCAATGCATTGCGGGGCCGCTCGCATCACACGAACGTGATGCGAGCGGCCAAAATAGTTCTGGGCTCGCCGAGCGAGCGAACGCCCGGTGCTCGATGCGAACGTGGGTTCGCATCGAGCACCGGGCCCATCCCTACTCCTGACAGCTTATAAACTGTATCAACCCCAGCCATACCAGAAGATTACAGCAGTGTGAGCAGGGGGTAGGATAGAGCAGGGCCACTGACAACGGGGTACCTCTGGGCCCCCTGTAGAGGTCCCAGGCCCGTCACTTTAATTAAACTTCATAATGTAGTATAAATGTTAATACTGTGATACTGGGATCACATAATGTCCCCTAGTGTCTTTCAGGTGGTAAATCATATTATAAATATATAAATAATAAAAAAAATAATACACTAAGGGGTTATTTACTAAAGGAAAATCCACTTTGCACTGAAAGTTCACTTGAAAGTGCAGTCGCTGTAGATCCGAGGGGGACATGCAAGGAAAATAAAAAACAGCATTTTAGCTTGCACTTGATTGGATGATAAAATCATCAGAGCTTCCACTCATTTCAGATCTACCCCTTAGATTTAGAGTCACTGCACTTTCAAGTGCACTTGCAGTGCAAAGTGGATTTGCCTTTCGTAAATAACCCCTTAAGTTAGTAGTCCTAAAAGCAGCCAGCTACAATACCAATTACATGTATAGATAAAAAAACATAAGCAGCACTGTACTCTAAGTTTCTAAAGTGTCATAAGTGCATTCTGCAGCATACAGTGCAAAAAAGTGCAATATAGAGCAGCAAAAGTAGATGCACCTACATTACTTAAAGTATATCACATGTAGAATATGAAAACTATATATAAAGGTCCATTTATAAATTATGTGCCTCAATCAACACACATAAAAATAAATATAAATAAACAGATAAAATCCAGCAGGCTGAGTTCCAAATAGCACAAACCAATGCTCAGTAACAAGTGCGTGTGGGTGCAGAGATTGGCCTCGCCCCAATGAAACGTTTCTTCAGTAATAACGTCTTTTGAGGGGTGGGCCATACCCCAGAAGACATTATTGCTGAGTGTTGGTTTGTGCACTTTGGATCACAATGTTGCAATGGTTTGACTGCAAAATAAACAGCATCATAACCCTATTACAGGTAGTGAATCAATATATCTACTGGTAACCTAATATGTATTTTTCAGTTTGTTTGGCACTATGGCTCACTGGGGGGAATTCAATGAAACCTTAATGAAATATTTCTGGTGGTAGTTAAAGTAGTTGTAAAGGCTCAAGTTTTTTTTTAATCTTCATGCATCCTATGCATGAAGATAGAAAACCTTCTGTGTGCAGCAGACTCCCAGCCCCCTAATATTTACCTGAGCCCCATCTCAATCCAGCAGTGTGCACAAGAGCAGCAACTTTAATGAGGAATTAGTCTCTCATTTCTCATCAGGCTTAAGTAACTAAAAACAATTCAGCACTAAATAGTATTAAACACCTCTCTCTGAGATCAGAATATAGACAGGCTGCATGAAGGAAGCAAGGGAAAGAGCAGCACTAGCATCTGCTTTTTTAGGCTGTATTATATAGAGCTGATATGAACTAATATTATTTTATTTATGCATCTTTAATACATTTATTTAAAATTTTCACTGTGTGTGATTCCTCTATTTCTTATTATTTAGAGGCTATATATGTGGCTTGGCTGGAATCAGCTGGGATTAGCTGGAATGGTACATCTGAAGGAATTAGAAGGAAAGATTGTTTGCAACCTGGAGGATTGACATATACCCTGGAATTAAAAAAGTGTAGTGCAGACAGATTTTTTTAAAGTGTCCCACGTTTGTTCTAAAAGTGGTGCGGCATGCATTAAATTCATGTACATGTCTGGAAATTGTACATGCTGTGTCACTTTTAGAATGAATGCAAGACACTTTTGCAAAATGTGTCCACGACAGGGTCTCTCTTTGTATGCAAAAAGAGAGTTGGTCTTAATTAGTTCCACATTCATAGGATATGAACACAGTCCAAATAGTTCCTATAGACACCTGCCTGCTTTGGATTCATCCCATGAGTCACATGACCATTTACCTCACATACAGCACTAGGATGAATCCATGAATGAATTCCTCAATGAATGAGTCATTACTACCAACCCATTCTTGTTTTCTTCCTTTTGCTGGATGTTCTTTATAATTGCTGGCTGTGACTGGTGTGGATTTAAAGCTGAATAACATCCAGGCTATACTCTGATCTAATCCTGTGATTTTACCTTTACTGTAACCCAAGGAAAGGAGGTCAGATATATTTGGTAAGGAGTTGGTGTGTGCACAGGTGGTGGAGCACTACAGTGGTCACAATAATATGAGGGAGACCTCAGCACTGTGTACAGTTTATGGAAATGATTGTGCAAATGGGTGAACAAATAGGTTTTTGGCTAAACAAACATCCAGCAGCAGTGTAAAGTGAAACATTTAACAGTGGTTTTATTACTACTGCTAAATGTGATACTCCAAAATTTCATATGAGGCCTTTTAAGTCAACCTCCGATGACGGATGTGGAGGACGGTGTAAGGTGTAGCTTTCACAAAAATTAGGTATTTGAATATACCGCCCCTATTCAAATGCCCACCACTGCAAGTACAACTTCCTATCTCAACTATAGCTGCCACTTAAAGATGAAAAATGTGAACGTATTTAAACTTAAACACTTTTGAAAAAAGACCCAGAATAAATAATGGTGCTAAATATATACTAAACTACATATGTGAATGCATTATTGCACCACCCAGTGACAAGTGAATCCAAAAAAAGGTGTAAAGAAATATCGCAGCAAAAATATTTCTACAGTTGCCGCAAACAGAAAAAAATAACACAAAGTTCATATAGTGTCCAAAAAAACTGTTCTTTAACCACTTTCAGACCGGACCAATTTGCAGCCAAAGGACCAGGCCCCTTTTTTGCGATTCGGCACTGCGTCGCTTTAACTGACAATTGCGTGGTCGTGCAACGTGGCTCCCAAACAAAATTGACGTCCTTTTTTTCCCACAAATAGAGCTTTCTTTTGGTGGTATTTGCTCACCCCTGTGGTTTTTATTTTTTGCACTATAAACCAAAAAGAGCGACAATTTTGAAAAAAATGCATTCTTTTTTATTTTTTGCTATAATAAATATCCCCCAAAAATATAGTAAAAAAAATCGCAATAAGCGATTATTGATTGGTTTGTGCAGAAGTTATAGCGTTTACAAGATAGGGGATAGTTTTATAGCATTTTTATTAATAATTTATTTTTTTTAGTAATGGCGGCGATCAGCGATTTTTATTGTGACTGCGACATTATGGCGGACACATCGGACATTTTTGACACATTTTTGGGACCATTGTCATTTATACAGCAATCAATGCTATTTAAATGCATTGATTCTTGTGTAAATGACACTGGCAGTGAAGGGGTTAACCACTAGGTGGCAGTGTAGGGGTTAAGTGTGCCTAGAGGTGTGTTTCTTACTGTGGGAGGGCGTGGCTGTCAGCTAGTGAATGCTGAACTCTACTCCAATCACAGGGAGTAGAGATCGGCGTCACTAGTTGCTAGGCAGAATGGGGATATGCTGTTTATTTCCGCATCTCCCCATTCAGCCTTCCCATGAGACGATCGCGGGTGTCCCCGCGGCGATCGAGTCTGCGGGACCCGCGACCGGACTCATGGGGGTCCCAACCGGCGCGAGCGCACATCTTAAAGGGGACGTATATGTACGCCCTTATGCCTGTCCGTGCCATTCTGTCGACGTATATCGTCGTGCGCGGGTCGTGTGGTTAAGGTATTATTTGAATCTTCTTAATCTTTCCACCACACCGAAGTGATAAGTGACTCCTCTCCCATTAGAAACGCACTCACCGACTCCCAATGCCAGCACTTTCGTGACAGGCTTATGTGCTTGAGATCACACAGAGAAAGCAGGCTGATCATCCAAACGTCCAATGGATAATTGAAATCTCTCCACATGTAAATAAAAAGGTGCTCCAATAGTGTAAACCAGTACAAAACCACTTTATTTAAACCACAAATAAAACTTCAACCTTTCCACTCACATTTTCAAAAATAAAAGCCAGCAAAAGTAAAAAGCACAGCAAGCTCCACTCCTTAATATCACACTGTTTGGCCTGTAGTCATGGCGGACTCGAGGTGTAAAGCGCAGTTAGCATGGATCTCACCCTCTCCTCACTGCCCAGACTCAGGATCAACACAACGTCTCCTCGTTCAGCTCTCGGCGCTAGATGTTCACTGGAGATGATTGAGTGTGTGTGGCTGAGCATGATACCAGACCTAAAGGGTTTTTCAAAAAACAAGAAAAACCTTTACATCTACCTACAATTTACACCAGACCCATTATCCAAGCATGCAGCATGGGTGGCCAGAAAAAGAGAGGACAAGCATGCAGCCCCACCTCCTGAACCATACAAGGCCACATGCCCCCAACTATGGGGGGAGGGGGGACCTTGCTTGGGGGACCCCCTGGCAATGTCTTATCCCCATGTTGAAGAGGACAAAGACCTCCTCCCCACAACCATGGCCCAAAAAAGTCAAAACACACAAAACTACAAAGAAAAAGAAAATGTCCCACAATGTAAACCCCCTGTGAAACATTACACAATGTAGTGGGCCAATGCCATATAAAAAAACAAAAACAGGGTACCACATCCCCATAGAAGACAAAATAAGAAAAAAATATCTAAAGATATGGCTTTATCAGCGCTCCATAAACTTTACCAATTTAAAACTATAACATTTGCATATCTTTATTACAATAATACTTATTAAAGGATAAGTTCACCTATTGTAACATGTTGCATGTTACACCCATATTCAGGGAGTAACATGTTACAGAAGCACCAGCCTCTGTATACCCCTTTTCCTCCATTTTGACAGCGAGTGGAGATCCTCTCCCCCTCTTGCTGTTACATTCTAAAATAAACACTGCCGTGCAGAGCTTCACCCACCTAGCTGCATCATTCGTTCACATTGTTCTGTGAATGTGAAAACTAAAAACACGAACATCCCTTGTGTCTGTTGAATTGTAGTTCTCAATGAACTACCAGGACACTGTTGAGCGTTCTAGTAAGTTCATTGAGATTCCTGTCATTGTGTAACTGCCTGTTTGTATTTGAGGTATGGGCAGAAAACTACACAGATGATCTGCAGGATGCTGACACAAGGTAGTTATACTGCATCAACAAGATCTCTCCCAGGCAAAGATTTCAAAGCAGACGGTGGTTTCAAGGTGTGCTGTTCAAGCTCTTTTGAAAAAGCACAAAGAAACTGGAAACATTGAAGACGTAGATGCAGTGGTCGGCCAAGGAAACTTAATGCAGCAGATGAAAAACACATCATGCTTGCTTCCCTTCGACATCTGAAGAGGTCCAGCAGTGCCATCAACATGGAATGAGTGGAAACCAGTGATACCCAGGTATACCCATCCACTGTCTGGAGAAGTCTGGCCAGAAGTGATTTTCATGGACGAATTGTGGCCAAAAAGCTATATCTCTGACTCAACTATGCACAAAACCATAGGAACTGGGGTGCAGGTGCTCTAGACCCACAGCTAACACAAAAACACTCCAGAGCGCACATCTCAAATACCCAAAAAAAGGTGAAAACCAGAGGACCCAGGAAGATAAATGTAATAATATATAATATAAAACAATGTAAAAATTCAGTAGAACAATAACTCACACACTATGTACAAATTACAGTAATAAATGGTGTATAGGTCACACAAATGACATCTGAGCTTCACTATGTCCAATGCATGATGAAGTGGTGTCGAGGGTCAGGACGTATTTCTGAGGGATTTTTTTTTTCCTCATCTTTGAAATATATGGCTGTAGAATGAGGCAGTTTGTTTGATGAAGGGCTGGAGAGAGGTACAATAAGGAGTGCCTGCAGACAAGTTTGGGGCTGCATTTCTGCAAATGGATTGGAGATTTTGTCAGGATCAATGGTATCCTTAATGCTGAGATATACGGGCAGATAGTTATCTTTCAAGCCATTCCATCAAGGAGGCATGTGCTAGTCCCCAAATATATTCTGAAGCAGGAGTCCTGAAAGTAATAGTTTGCCCCCCCACATTCAGGTTCTTGATCTCAACGAGTCTGACTGAGATTACATGAATAGACAGAAGGATTTGAGGCAGCCTACATCTGCAGAAGATAAGTAGTTAGTTCTCCAAGATGTTTGGAACAACCTGCCTGCTGAGTTTCTTCAACAACTGTGAAGTGTACCTAGAAGAAATAATGCTGTTTTGAAGGCAAAGGCTGGTCACACCGAAAATTCACATGGATTTCTCTTTGGATTTCTCTTCTGTTCATGTACTTTTCATTTTATTATTTGATAAAAAAACAAACTATTAACACTTAAATTTCTATAAGCATCTTTAATTTACAGCATTTTTTCACACCTGCCTAAAACCTTTGCACATCTACTGTGTCTACTGAAGAGGCACTAGATCTCCAGTTACTTACCTGTCAACTATTATTACAGCCAGAATTTTACAGATCAAAGCAAGGAGAAGAAAAAAAGGGAACATCTTGAGATATGGGTGTAGTCAAATTGCCAGTTCAACTTCACTTGGAGGAAAGAAAGAGGAACTGTAAATGTCATACATTAAAAAAAAAAAAAACAAGAACAAAGGTATTCTCCATGCTATCTCAATGTTAATTCAGAAAACACATAAAAAATAACTTTTGCAGCTGTACACTATTAAGTGCTCACACATATATCTAAAACATATATATCCAAAAGTGCAGCACAAATATCAGCACCAAATGTACTTTATACAAAATATCAACTCATGTGATCATCTAAATAACTTGATAAGTGTATACCGTATCTATATATATATATATATATATATATATATATATATATATATATATATATATATATATATATATATATATAGTCCACCATTGCTGGTGATGTTCGGGACAAATTTTGCTCGGCTTGAAATGTTCACCTAACTCTACTAGGTAATCAAAAAAGTAAGAACTCCGGACAGCCGCACACCGAGAAAATAAAATCCAAAAAGTTTATTTAAAAGCAAAAAACACTGCAATCCATACACGGCAAAAAAGGGGGGTACAGAGCTGACGCGTTTCGCACCACAACTAGTGCTTACTCATAGCTAACTCTACTAGGTAATTGGATTCTTTCTAAATTGCCCTTTCTAAATTGTCCCTAGTATATTTATGTATTTATGTATGTATTTATGTATGTGAGGTAGGAACCTAAGATTGTTAGCCCCTTGAGAGAGTGAATGCACAATATGTAAAAGTGTTGTGTAAGTTGTTGGTGCTATAAACAATTCCATAAAAATACAGCATTTATAGAAGAAACATATGATGACTAATATGCTTGGTCTTTACCTAGATAACGAATATAGTGCCTTCATTTTAAACTTTCATTTTTTGCTGAAACTACTGCCAAATTATACTGATCAAACCTAGGCAAGTATGTTAAAAACTAGCTGACTATGTATTTTCTAATATAATTATTTCAAACTGAGCATAGACATTTTTGCTGCTTATTAGTGGATGTGAAGAATAGCATTTGTTTAGATCAATTAATCAGACTATTTGACAGCACAAAAAAATTCCACACACACAAATAGATAAACAAAATGTTGACTATAAAATTAAATCTACCGTAAAATTATAGACTAATTCGTTATTAGGATCTACATATATTATTAAAGCTAAAATGTTGCATGATCTCAATTACAAAAAAGTCAATGGACCTGTAATTCTGTAAGCATTTTTACATATAGAGAGAAAGGGAATGGAAAATACTATATTAATGGTAGCAACCAACAGCTTTGTAAAATGTTCAGCAAGTAAAGCTAGAGAATGTATTGAGACTGAGCTAAGGTTATAAATGAGCCTGATATTGCTGACTGTACAGAGATGAAACATAAATGTGTGCCAGCCTTGCACTTAAATGCTCAATGTGTTTTCTTGTGTGATAAAATTATATTTATGCTTTGCAATGCCTGATCTGCGATTCTCTTTGAAAACCTTGCAAGCTCTGTCTGTGTATGTCTTACAATTCACTTACTATTTTATAATAACCATCTTGCTTTGCAATAATATATATGAACATTTTATTATTCACTTCCAGTTTTATGAAATGTTTGTCTTATATTGAAAGCAATGAATTCCCATGATTGGAACTCTATAGAAATCAACACTAATTACAGATTGGTTGACTTCTACACAGTAGAGTGTAGAAGTGCTAGCTACAAAAGCAACAACATATTTTTCAATTAAAACACTTTGAAGCTTAAGCTTATGTTTAGAAGTGTGCATGCTGGAGGCAGGCACCGTGATTGACAATGGATTTACAATAAGGGACTTTTGGTTTTTTTTTTTTAAAGACTTTTCAAATGTTTTGCTGTCTTTGTTTTTTGATGACATCTTGTTTTTGTGAATAGTACCCCATACTCATTCATACATGAGGGCAGTATCTTGGGGCCCCCTTATTAATAAAGAGGGTTTGAGATTCCAATAAGCCCCAACCTACAGACCTTTACAACAACCAGCCAGGTTGAGGCTATTGTCCTCTTCAACATAGTAACAATGTGCTTTTCCTGGAAAGAATGGCTCAGAAGGGCTCAGAAGGGGGGACACATGCTTATTGCCCCTCAATCATGGGCAACCAGTTTGCATGCTCAGGTCTTTTTGCATGGCATTCCCCTTAAAATCAATACTAGACCCTAAAGCCAGTAAAGCAAGTTTTTTTTTTTGTCCAACCCAGCAATCTGAACCATAAAAAACGGAAGAGCTCAGGAGGAGTCGCTGTACTAACAATTCAATGTTAGTACAGCTATCTCCCCCGCTAAACAATTGTGCTGTGATGGGGGCTGCCCTCCCTGCCAGACCACACTGGTCAGCGTTCTTGAACAGCCAGATTCCGCCGGACCAGCTGCCATACACACGGGCCGAATGCCGGATTTTTTTATTGAACCAGCTCATGCCGTCCGATATTAAGCCCATGTGTATGGCCCTTAAGTGTCTGGTATGTATTAACATCCATACCAGATTTAAAGGTTCTGGTATGCATTTTTTGTAGGGCTCTATGCAAAGAAAAAAAATTACACAGTTTAAATTGCCAGCAAATAAAACTTCATTGTCAGCATCTTTAAAAAAACAAAAACAAAAAAACATGCAGACCTCTTTAAATGTCCTCCACAACACAACACATGACAGATCTGTGTGTTGTTTTATCTGTAAAAAAAAAAAAAAGAGAAGCCAGGAGGGAGATGGCATTTGCTGGCAATTTAAAAAAAAATTAAAATTTTGTACACACGACTGTTTTTCCCGGCGGAATAAACTCTAATGCCATGTACACACGGTCGGACTTTCTGGCAGAAAAAGGACTTTTTCTGCCGGCATTTCCAACGGACTTATATATAACATGTTCTAAATCTTTCCGTCGGAAATGCCAATGGAGCTTAGTCCGTTGGCAATTCAGACCATGTTCACGGGGCATGAAGGTTTTTCCGACGGAATACCGACGGAATTCTGCTGAAACTGTCTTGCGTACACACGATCACACCAAAGTCTGACCATGAAGAACGCGATGACGTACAACACGTACAACGGGACTAGAAAAGGGAAGTTCAATAGCCAGTAGCCAATAGCTTCCGTCTCGTACTTGCTTCAGAGCATGCATCGTTTTTTGCTACGTCGGAACAGCATACAGACGAGCGGTTTTGCTTCTGTCGGAAAAATGTTCTCTTTCTATGTCCGTCAGAATTTTCGATGTAAAAAGTCCAATGGGGCATACACACGATCGGAATAAATAAAGAAAAGCTCCCGTCTGACTTTTTGTGTCGGACATTCCGCTCGTGTGTACACGTCGCAAACTCCGTGAGTCTGACCGTGGGTCACCCGCGATCGTCTCGACGGAGAGGAATAACGGGGTGATGCTAATGTAAACAAGCATCTCCCCATTCTGCCTAGTAAAAACTGTCACTGATCACAGCTCCCTGTAATCGGGAGCGTGATCAGTGATGTGTCACACACAGCCCCCCCCCCCACAGTTAGAATCACTACCTAGATACACACTTAACCCTTCCCTAGCTCCCTAGTGGTTAACCCCTTCACTGGCAGTGTAATTTTTGCAGTAATCAGTGCAATTTAGTTGCACTGATCGCTATAAAATGACAATGGTCCCAAAAATGTGTCAAAATTGTCCGATGTGTCCGCCATAATGTCGCAGTCACAATAAAAATTACAGATCGCCGCCATTACTAGTAAAACAAAATTATTAATAAAAATGCCATAAAATGATACCCTACTTTGTAGACGCTGTAACTTTTCCGCAAACCAATCAATAATCACTTTTTTGCGATTTTTTTACCAAAAATATGTAGAAGAATACGTATCAGCATAAACTGAGGAAAAACATTTTTTATATATTTTTTGGGGACATTTATTATAGCAAAAAGTAAAAAATATTGCTTTTTTTCAAAACTGTAGCTCTTTTTTTGTTTCTAGCGCAAAAAAATTAAAACCGCAGAGGTGATCATATACCACTAAACAAAAAGATATATTTGTGGGAAAAAAGGACATCAATTTTGTTTGGGAGCCACGTCGCACGACTGTGCAATTGTCAGTTAAAGCGATGCAGTGCCGAATCGCAAAAAAGTGCTCTGGTCTTTTGCCAGCCAAATGGTCCGGGGCTTAAGTGGTTAAAAAAAAATCACTGCTCTTGGCTTCATGAAATGTTTTATTTTTTTTGCATTGGCACATGTTTCCCAAGGGCAGTTTCCACCCCCCCTCAATTATATATTTTTTTACACCCACCTGCCTATTAGTCGAGAAAATGGGCATTTGTCATTTGATAGATTTGGCTCCCATTGATTTAAATGGGGTTCGGCATCCAAACATCTTTAACCACTTGCCGACCGGCTCACGCCGCTATACATCGGCAAAGTGGCACGGGTGCGCAAAACAACATACCCCTACCTCGCTGCATCATCCGCTGCTAGCGGGCGCGCGCACTGTGGGAGCATGCCCCGCGTATTCGATGTCCACCGGTGGCCCGCGATCGTGGCACAGAGAGGCAGAATGGGGAGATGTAAACAAGGCATTTCCCTGTTCTGCCTAGCAACATGACAGGGATCTACTGCTCCCAGTGATTAGGAGCAGTGATCTCTATCGTGTTCTAGTGAGCCCATCCCCCCTACAATTAGAACATGCTGAGGGAACACAGTTAACCCCATTTAACATTTGTATAGCACTGTATAGCACTGATCACTGTATAAATGCCAATGGTCCCAAAATAGTGTCAAAAGTGTCCGATCTGTCTGCCGCAATGTTGCAGTCATGATAAAAATCGCAGATTGCCACCATTACTAATAAAAACAAATATTAATAAAAATGACATAAATCTATCCCCTATTTTGTAGACACGATAACTTTTGCACAAACCAATCAATATACGCTTATTGCAATTTTTGTTTTACCAAAAATATGTAGAAGAATACATATTGGCCTAAACTGTGGAATAAACAGTTTTTTTTATATATTTTTTGGGGATATTTATTATAGCAAAAAGTAAAAAATATTGCTTTTTTTTCAAAATTGTCACACTTTTTTTGTCAAATACCACCAAAAGAAAGCTCTATTTGTGGGGGGAAAAAAAGGCAATTTTGTTTGGGTACAACGTTGCACGATCGCGCAATTGTCAGTTAAAGCGACACAGTGCCGTATCGCAAAAAAGGGCTTGGTCAAGAAAGGGGTAAATCCTTCCAGGGCTGAAGTGGTTAAAGTTTTCCAAACCCCGCTCAAACTGAACCCAAGGCAGGTTCATGTACTATTCTTCACCTCACATGGGATTTTGATCAGTGTGTGGTTTTCCCTGCTTGATGTCCATCATTTGGTTGACTTCTGTTGAAGGCACATGTGGGAAAACTTTTCTCTATTAGTGTTTTTCTGACAGCAGTGGGTCCTGATGTAGTAATACAATGTCCCAGTGGGGAGGGGGGATTCTTCCATCCATCAATTTGTGCCAATCAAGGAATCTGTTTGTTTTTTTCTTTTTCATTCAGCCTGCTTGCTAAATGAGAAAAATCATCCTATCTATGGCCAGCTTTAGGGCTGATT
>CM053026.1:331087026-331152648 GCA_028564925.1 Lithobates sylvaticus | reverse complement strand
CAAAAGAGAACAGTGGGCTCTGAAGGTAATATTAGTTTAAAAACGTTATCAGGTTTAAGCCCTCTATACGCTGTATAAAGGAACACACATAGAAAACTCCTGGACATGAGACAGGGGTTATCTTTATACATTAGATGCACTCAAATTACAAAATGAAAAACATTTTTTTTTTTTTTTTTTATTAAAATGTTGAGATTTTAAATTAAATGCTGTTTGGCAATAAATATTAGCTGTAACATCTTTTCTATAGCATTAGGCATTAAGTGCAATGCCATTGGTTGATCTATTGACCTTATACTGTCTATGAACAGTCTGTGATGGTGGCTGGTATGACATATTAAAAGTCAGTCTCTGGCTTAGATACTGAAAAGTGAGTTGTGCCTGAGATAATGCTTGACTTTCACTGCATGGTATAAGCTTCTCAGAATGTATATTACAAGCAGAAGCAAGTCATATATAGCCTGCTCCCTGTCTGTGAGATGTCCAGGCCTACCCCTTAAATTAATTGGATTTCATCTTTTTTTCCAATCATGGAGGCTCAGCATCCCATGGTAAGGGCCCTTACCTATCCAAATACGGCCTTCCTAGGAACGTCCATACCTCCAGATAGACATACACCCATCAAGGCATTTTGATATTTGCATCATTCTTTTCAAGAAACAGCCCACTCCTTGCATCAGGGCTGAGAGATCTTAAGAGGAGTGCTGAGGCTGCATACAGTGATGTTTTCAGGACGCCATGTACAGCACCTTGCCGGCCCCTCCCAGCCATGATCTGTCTGCATTGCATAAGCACAGGGATTCACTGATGGCTAACGCTGAATCCAAAATAAGGCATGTCATAAAAAATTAAACCTACCTGCAGAGGCAGCAGCAAAGACTGGGGCAGCAGACAGGATGGACAGAGGAAAGGGATTTTAAGCACCTAAGATATTTGATATACATTTGGGAGGTTGGTATATAGAGTCAGGGGGCAACGGGTATTTGCCCCCCTAAGAAAATATTACCAACTCCGAGGCTCCCTCCGCCACCTCACTGCGGCGACACCAAGGCCCCTTTCACACTGGGGCGGTTTTCAGGCGGTACATCGCTAAAAATAGCGACTGTACACCGCCTAAAAAAAAACTGCCCCATTCACTCCAGTGTGAAAGCCGGTGGGCTTTCACATTGGAGCGGTGCGCTAGCAGGACTGTAAAAAAAGTCCTGCTAGCAGCATCTTTGGAGCGGTATAGGAGCGGTGTATTCACCGCTCCTATACCGCTCCTACCCATTGATTTCAATGGGACACTGTGGTAATACCGCGGCAATACCGCGGCGCTTTGCGGGGGATTTTAACCCTTTTTCGCCCGCTCGCGGGGGGTAAAACTGCCCCGCGAGCAGCCGAATACCGCGGCTAAAACGACGGTAAAGCAGCGCTAAATATAGCGCTGCTTTACCATCGCCGCGGCTCCCGCCCCAGTGTGAAAGGGGCCTAAGAGAGTAAATTTACATTTTCATAGGCCATTTTTGTTTTTTATCTTTATTTTAAGAGAGCATCCCCTGTATTATTTGCTACAGTCTTTTAACATTTAATTAGTAAATTTTGCTAATATTAAATATTGATGCTTGCTGCTATGGTATTTTAATCTATATATAGTTACATAGTTGGTGAGGTTGAAAAGAGACACAAGTCCAACCTGTGTGTGTGCTTTAATGATTATAATACATTGTATATCTCTGTATGTTGAGTGCCTATCTAATAGTTTTTTTAAATTATTGATGCTCCCCGCTGAAACCACTGCTTGGGGAAGAGAATTTCACATCCTTAGCGCTCTAACAGTAAAGAACCCTCTACGCAGTTTAAGATTGAACAAGTTCTCTCCTAATTTTAGTCTTTTTAAATTCCCTTGCGCAAATGAGTTTTATCCCTATTGTGGGGACACCAGTACGGTATTTGTACATTGAAATCATATCCCCTCTAAAGCGTGTCTTCTCCAGAGAGAATAAGTTCATTTCTTTCCCGTAGCTCAGATCCTCCAGTCCCTTTTTTAGCTTTGTTGCCCTTCCCTGGATCCTGTCCAGTTCCAGCACATCTGTCACGTACCTGGTGGTGCGAGCCCGAAATTGCAGAGAGAGACCTCCCTTGCGTCTCCCACTCCTGGTTCCCTGGTGTGGGGACAGGAGACCCAGGAGTGAGGAGGAGCACGGGTGCCTGGCAGGATCAACAGACCGGTAGAGTGACCAAGTCAACTTAGCGGACACGGTGGAGGCCTGGATAGCAGGGAAGGCTGGATACCGACTGATGAGCTGGACCACTGGTAAACAGGTTAGCAGAGCTGACAGGAACTGGACGGGCAGCTTAGCAGACTGGTTAGCAGAGTAGGCCGGAACCAAACAGGTAAGCAGGCTCACAGGTAAACAGGATAGCAGAGCTGGCTGGATCTGGACCAACAGCTTAGCAGACTGGTCAGCAGAGTAGACTGGAACTGAACAGGTAAGCAGGCTCACAGGTAAACAGGATAGCAGAGCTGGCTGGATCTGGACAAACGGCTTAGCAGACTGGTCAGCAGAGTAGACTGGAACTGAACAGGTAAGCAGGCTCACAGGTAAACAGGATAGCAGAGCTGGCTGGATCTGGACAAACAGCTTAGCAGACTGGTCAGCAGAGTAGACTGGAATTGAACAGGTAAGCAGGCTCACAGGTAAACAGGATAGCAGAGCTGGCTGGATCTGGACAAACTGCTTAGCAGACTGGTCAGCAGAGTAGACTGGAACTGAACAGGTAAGCAGGCTCACAGGTAAACAGGATAGCAGAGCTGGCTGGATCTGGACAAACAGCTTACCAGACTGGTCAGCAGAGTAGACTGGAACTGAACAGGTAAGCAGGCTCACAGGTAAACAGGATAGCAGAGCTGGCTGGATCTGGACAAACAGCTTAGCAGACTGGTGAGCAGAGTAGACTGGAACTTAACAAGTAAGCAGGCTCACAGGTAAACCGGATAGCAGAGCTGGCTGGATCTGGACAAACAGCTTAGCAGACTGGTCAGCAGAGTAGACTGGAACTGAACAGGTAAGCAGGCTCACAGGTAAACAGGATAGCAGAGCTGGCTGGATCTGGACAAGCAGCTTAGCAGACTGGTCAGCAGAGTAGGTAGGATCTGTGCAGACGATCAGACTGGGAACAGGAAACAGAACCACTGAATGGGCTGGAGAAATGCAGGTGATCAGGTTCGTTACAGGAATCAGACTGCAGACCGGACAGGGACCATGCAGATAATCAGAGTTCATCAGGTCAGGAATCAAACTGGTGTTGAGGTACAATGGATGAGGCAGAAGGATGGTCACAACAAGCCGGGGTCGGGTACAGGCAGATAGCTGGGTAGTCACAGGTAAGCCGGGTCAAAAGGACAGATAAATCAGGATCAGATTACACACACCACAACGCTGTAGAGCAGACAGCAAAGGGCATCTGCTCAGGTCAAGCTTAAATAGGCTAGCTGGCGCTAACTAGAGCGCGCGCCCGTCTTCCTGTGCACGGCTGCACACGTGCACGCGCCCGGGCGCGCATGCGCATGCGCAATGGAATCTGAGGGCCGGGACGGCCCGGGTTTTGGTTTCTGGCAGGATCTTCATGACAACATCCCTTCTTAGGACTGGTGCCCAGAACTGGACGGCATACTCCAGGTGGGGCCGGACCAGAGTCTTGTGTGGGAGTGGGAGAATTATCATTTTATCTCTGGAGTGAATCCCCTTTTTAATGCATGCCAATATTCTGTTAACTTGGCTTGCAGCAGCCTGGCATTGCATGCCATTGCTGAGCCTGTCATCTACTAAGACTCCCAGGTCCTTTTCCATCCTAGATTCCCCCAGTGGTTCTCCCCCTAGTGAGTAGTTTTCATTCATATTTTTGGCACCCAAATGCATTGTTTTAAATTTTTCAACATTAATCCTCATTTGCCCACCCCATTCATTTGTTTGGATCTTCTTGCAAGGTTTCCACATCCTACGTACAAGTTATTGCCCTGCTTAGCTTAGTTTCGTCCGCAAATACTGAGATTGAGCTGTTTATTCCATCCTCCAGATCGTTTATGAATAAAATTAAATAGAATTGGTCCCAGGACAGAACCCTGGGGGACCATTCCGAGTACTCCCCATTTATCACCACCCTCTGGACTTGCGCCCATAGCCAGTTTTCAATCCATGTACTCACCCTTTGGTCCATGCCAACAGACCTTCGTTTGTACAGTAAATGTTTATGGGAAACTGTATTGAATGCCTTCATTCTTCATGAATCTATGCTGATTACTGCTAATAATACCATTTTTATTACTAAAATCTTGTATATAGTCCCTTATCATCCCCTCCAAGAGCTTGCAAACTATTGATGTTAGGCTAACTGGTCTATCTTGGTCCTTTTTTAAATATCGGTGCTACATTGGCTTTTATCCAATCAGCTGGTACCATTCCAGTCAATAGACTGTTTGTAAAAATTAGGAACAATGGTCTGGCAATCGCTTGACTGAGTTCCTCAGGTGTAAGCCATCTGGACTTATTAATGTTAAGCTTTTCAAGTCTATTTCTAGTTCTATCCTCTGTTAGCCATGAGGATAAACATTGCAGTCTTGATTACTGAATCCCCCCGTTTCCCTCGTGAAGACTGAGGAGAAGAATAAATTCAAAACCTTTGCCATCTCTCCGTCTTTTGTAACCAGATTGCCTTTATCATTCTTTATATGTTATTGTATTTTACTTGTCTACCACAGAGTGCTATGATTTGCTCTTATTTTACTGTAAATCATATTTACACACTGATTACTGCTTTTGTGCAATTCTTTCTTCAGGAAAGTTTATTTTTCATTTTGCTTTTCTTTTTTTTTTTTTCATACAATACAGTTGGTGTTGATTGAATTATAGATCTAAAAAAGACAATGGCGTTCCACAATCGCTTAAAAGGATGATAATCTAATTTATTGAATTCAGATTTCCTTAAACATGGCATATCTCACAACACTGTTGTTTTATTGAATGTAATAAATACATTTATTTGTCATCCTTTCTGAATTGCAAATAGTGTGTCATAATCTTTTCTGCATCTGGTATATACATGCCCCTGTAGGAAAGGCTGACTGTGTTTTGCTCACTGCATTCACCCATTCTGAAGTTCTTCTTTTCTTTTTCCTTATTGTCTTGCTTCCAGAAAAGAAACTTGTATTAAGGAAAAAAGGGGCCGAACAGAGAAAGTAATGAAGGAAATAGGTCAGTGTAACAGCCAGGGAACAAGTATTGTAAAAAGAAGAGGACAGCAAAGGCCATGCCTCCTCTGTACAGGTCACCTTTTAAAGTGGCCCCCACGCAAATGGCTTATGTAAGAAGCCTCTAGTGTTCGCATCAATGCCTTTAGTCTAACAATCTGTTGTATTCACATTCCATCTTTTTATCTTCCAAACTGCTCTCCTTAAGCAGTAAAAGAGTTTGTATATAGAATGGGTTTGAAAGCCACTGAAAGGGTTTTTTTAACAGGAAGTGCTGGGTGTAGGGCTTCTATATTGGCAGTCTCTTATACTCACCTAACACCCAATACAGGTAGGTTTTGGCTGGAGCTTTCAGCTCTAGTTGTGTCCAAGGATTCATGCAAGCACACAATATCCACTAATTGGTCCTGCCTGAATACAGTTTCTAGATCGATGATAATGCACATTATTCATCACTAAAATTGTTCACATGATTGCCTAGCTGCTAGTAAATCTGAGGCTCTAGTTAAATGCAGGATCTGGTTGTCAACAGTGCTCAAATGACACCCTAGATGTAAGTAGAGCCAATACCTGCAGTTGGACCTTTCCACTGATATTAGGACTGATTTAATGTAATAAGACAATATATTACAGGGGGTATCTGCTGCTTCCCATAAACATGGCAAGCAAAAGATCAAAACTGGCCAGATGGGGCAACAATTGTGTCTATGCATACTTTATGCCCTCAGTCTTTCAAGAGTGACTGTTAGAAGTTTAGGGAGCAGATCAGATAATATGAAGTAGAGTCACATTTGCGCACATTATATTTCTTTCCATTTTGTAATCATTTGTATATATAGTAGATGTATATCTGTAAGTGGTAATTGGCAGGCCCATGTTTTAATGAACTGTATTTAAATTGTCAAGTGACAAATATATATTCCCAGTTTAGTATCTATTATCTAGATTTTAAATATATCTTTTGTAATGCCAAGATCAAGCTATTTTAAACAAATACTATATCATCCTGATTAAAATAAGTGACAGCTTAATGTGCTGACAGCTATTTGTTAACGTTCCTTTTCTTTAAACGACAGTGAATAATGAAACTAGCAGTCTCTGTGCTATTGTTTGACCCTGGAACATCATAATACTAAAACTTTTATTGCTAATTTAATGCACATCACCAGGAATTTGCATAATTGACAAGATGACACTTTCATTGCTGTTTATTTATTACAATTATCCAAGTCATTGTTCAACCTTCACCAAGATTAAAAAGATATTTAAAAAGCAACCTTTAATCCTAAACCTGGGTTTAAGAGATGAAAAGAATGTGACAACTTTGCATAAGGTATACTTCCAATCATTTATCATATTAGGCCTAACCAGTTCCTAATTGGTCTGCGTATTTGATGAAAATATGAGGATGGGAAGACAGTTGTATGATGCTCCTTTGGGTATATGTCATTAAAAAATACAGCTTCTGTTATTCCCTGTTCAGTCTGGATCTTCAAGTATCTGGATGTTACATGCAGATGTATTGCTGGCTACTTTACTGAGTATCATGATATTTGAGCAATAACTAGCTACAAAAAACCTGGCAAAACTTCCAGAACTGCAGTAGCATGGATACCCAGTTGTTACAACTTTTACCAAGCTTCTGGTTCATTTCTCACTTAAAAGCCACACAGTACAATTTCTGTAGCTGTGCTTTTATATGACTGTGGTATGGATATTTAGGAATAGTGTGCATAGTTCCCTGAATTCCTGGAAAACAGAAGAATACAATATATAGTTGAAGTGTTTTAGACACATTTCCCCACAAACAGCCATTAAGGTAACATATAGTGCCAATTATTTTGCTGGCTCCGTAATTCAGACTTTTAAATTAAAACTAAGGTCAACTTATAAAATCACATATTTGATGTAGGCTGCTTATATCAGTAAGAATGGGTACATTTTATAAACACTTGTTGATCCTGCCTAAATAACCATATCTGCTGCTATAGCTCCTAACATGGTGGTGCAATTGATAGCCATTTCACGGAAGGGTGACGATGTACAGTAAAATCCCTGCTCAGACTCACCACCTACTTCAGCACCGTGTAACAGGATACATGAAAAATCCAGCTTCTCCTTGGTTTTCCATTAAAAGGAGGTCAATTGTATTTCTTTTAAACCTTCTAACAATTGCCAAACTTCTAACAAAAAAGGCTTTAATTCAGGCTTGAACAAATCTCACTCCAAAGCAGGAGCCAGCTTTAAAAAAAATCAATAGAAAGCGCATTTCTTTTAAGACTTTTAACATGGCAACTTGCATTGAAAATGCTTGATTATCACTTTAGAGGCTTTAAATCAGGCCTTGCTAATCTCACCCAGAACTAGGAGCCAGATTTAAAAATCTAGGAACCAGCACTATGTAACCTTCATATGACTATAGGCACTAATGTCACGAAGAATCATTAAACTTCAATAGTCCTGCATCCACAAGAAATGAGTAACAAAGGTATCACCAGCGCTCAACTGTAGATCATGTGAAGAAATATATGAAGGTATAATTAGGATGGTAAAAATTAGTATCTGTTAACCCCAGTGCAGCTGAACAATGACCATAACTGGAGGGTATGGATAGCAGCAAAACAAAACAATGTCAGCGCTAAATGGATAACATTAGGTGACCATAACACTGGCAGAGAACATGAATGGCCCAAAGAAATATCAGCAAGCAATAAGTTAATAAAGATATTCTATTCAGGTGGTATTAGTAAACCAAGGCAAGTTTAATTAATATCCATTAGAAAATAAAAAAACAAGAATCCACATACATGTGATGTATGAAAAAAGAGGGATAAATAGGATTAAATGAGCCTACGGTGTCACTGGAGGTTTCCTGAGCAATAAGGAGCTACCGGTGTCCAAGGGTGGAACAGTGCAGCTTGGGGGTGCCAATGATCCCTCTGCACTGGGGAATCCTGACCCAAACAGTGGACCCACTGGCAGGTGTGGTCTGGAAAGGCTGGCATGCTGATGGAGGAAAACGGTAGCCGTGGCGGGCACCGAGCTGCTCTCCACAAGGCAGCTCGTTAGGCAGGTTGGTGTGCACATGGATGTGGAGGGGAAAGCCGCGCTCCTTCGGCACTGGTGAGCCAATCTCCCTGGATGGATCCTCAGCGAGCAGATGGATGTCACAGGGATGTGGGGTGAAGCGGAGGAGCCACTACAATGTCAAGCCTAAAGCTGGGTAGGGTTTGTGCGGTCACGTAGAGCCCTGGTCAGGATGATGGTAACCAAAAGTCGGAAGTCCTTGGGAACCAGCGTGAGGCGCAGGCTGAACGGTTGTCGGGGTGACGCGTTTCGCGCGCATTCACTTTTTCAAACTCAAATCAAGCTTTCCTCGGCTTCAGCCTTGAGATTGTAGGGGCTTCTCCGTTTTACCCCATATCCCTGTGACATCCATCTGCTTGCTGAGGATCCATCCAGGGAGATGGACCGCGGCTTTCCCCTCCAAATCCATCTGCACACCAGCCTGCCTAACGAACTGCCTTGTGGAGAACGGCTCAGTTCCCTGACCGCCACCGTGGGTAACGCTTTCCTCCATCGGCATGCCAGCCTTTCCAAAGCACGGCGGCTAGTAGGTCCACCATTCGGGTCAGGATTACCCAGTGCAGAGGGATCATTGGCACCCCCCAAGCTGCACTGTTCCACCCTTGGACACGGTTAGCTCCTTATTGCTCCGGGAACCTCCAGTGACACCGTAGGCTCATTTAATCCTATTTATCCCTCTTTATCATACATCACATGTATGTGGATTCTTGGTTTTAATTTTATAATGGTTGTTATTTAAACTTGCCTTGGTTTACTAATACCACTGGAATAGAATATCTTTATTAATGTATTGCTTGCTGATATTCCTTTGGGCCATTCATTTTCTCTGCCAGTGTTATGGTCAGCTAATGTTACCCATTGAGAGCTGACATTGTTTGTTTTGTTCTGCATCCACAAGAATACACCTATGTAATAAGTGACATCCGTGCTATCCTACAAAATAAATTAATCTTATGAGAAAATAAATACAGCTGCTGTCATGAAACAAGTAATCTTGTTGTTGATCAGATTATAAACCCCTATACAAATATAGGGCAAGACAGCGCTTATGACACAAACCACCCCTGAAAATGTGCAACTTAAACACAAATGAGATCATGAAACACTGTACATAATAAATCCAAGTGCATTGCACTGGGTAGGGCACAGTCAAAGTGTGGGTTAGTGTCGACCCTAGGATGACCTTTGACCTTGATGTGGGGGTACCTTTCGCAATGCATGTGCTTATCAATGCCTAGGACAATGGCAATTCCCTGACTTAGAACCATACACTGTATACTGTGTGACACACAGAGTTCCTTTATGAAATGCCTTGTCCCATGTCTCTACACACCTTGTGTCACTTACCTGGTAGAAGAGCCTGATACAACGAGAAAGGCCTCCCTTACACATCTGACTTGGGGCTCCTTAAGGAGCAGACAGGTGGCGCAGGAGCACAGAGTGGCTAGCAGCAGGGCTGGATGAACTCTGGATCAAGCAAGGGAAGACCATCAGTAGACCACAATGGAGCAGGAGTGCCGGATGGAGACCAGTGAGCAGGAGACAGGAGCAGGCTGGCACTGGTGACAGCAGACAGCTACAGGCTGGTAGCAGTCAGGTGGTGAGCACTTGCATGAGCATGTGCACATTTCCTACATGCATGTAGAGGAACATGAATTCATCTATGCCTATGCACAGGACACCATCCAGAAGAGCCACCTAGTCTGCTGACATGCCCTTCCTGACACCTTGCTTAACCACTTCCCGACTGGCGCACGCCGATGTACGTTGGCAGAATGGCACGGACAGGCAAATGGGCGTACAGGTACGTCCCTTTAAATTTGCCGCCGTGCAATCGCGTGCGCGCCGGCTGGGACCTCCGTGAGTCGGATTGCGGGTCCCGCGGACTCGATCGCCGCGGGGATACCCGCGATCGTCTCACGGGATGAAGAATGGGGAGATGATAATGTAAACAAGCATCTCCACATTCTGCCTAGTGACAGTGTCACTGATCTCTGCTCCCTGTGATCGGAGAAGAGATCAGTGATGTGTCACACACAGACACGCCCCCCACAGTTAGAAACACTCCCCAGGGTTCACTTAACCCTTACACTGCCTCCTAGTGGTTACCCCCTTCAATTCCAGTGTCATTTACACAGGAATCAGTGCATTTGTATAGCACTGATTGCTGTATAAATGACAATGGTCCCAAAAATGTGTCAAAAATGTCCGATGTGTCCGCCATAATGTCGCAGTCACGATAAAAATCGCTGATCACCACCATTACTAGTAAAAAAAAAGAAGGTTAATAAAAATGCCAGAAACTAAAACTATTTTTTTATACCAAGAATATGTAGAAGAATACGTATTGGCCTAAACTGAGGAAAAAATTATTTTTTATACATTTTTGGGGGATATTTATTATAGCAAATGTAACTCTATGCTGTGCATCCTGGGTAGGATAAAAAGGAGTTTACAGGAGATAGCTAGGAAGATATATTTTAATCTTTTGCTGGCGGGAATTCGGACAGCAAAAGTCTGATGTAGCATACACACGGTCACATTTTCCGACCAAAAGCTCTCATCTGATTTTTGCTGGCCGAATTTCCGATCATGTGTACGCGGCATAAGATTGCCCTGTATTTGGCTCCATCCATCTTCCCATCAACTCTTACCAGCTTCCCTGTCCCTGCTGAAGAAAAGCATCCCTACAACATGATGCTGCCACCACCATATTTCACTGTAGGTATGGTGTGTTCAGGGTGATGTGCAGTGCTAGTTTTCCACCACACATAGCATTTTTCTTTTAGGCCAAAAAGTTCAATTTTGGTCTCATCTGACCAGAACACCTTCTTCCACATTCTTGCTGTGTCCCCCCACATGGCTTCTCGCAAACTGCAAACGGACTTCTTTTGAATTTCTTTCAACAATGGCTTTCTTCTTGCCACTTTTCCATAAAGGCCAGATTTGTGGAATGCATGACTAATAGTTGTCCTGTGGACAGGTTCTCCCACCTGAGCTGTGGATCTCTGCAGCTCCTCCAGAGTTACCATGGGCCTCTTGGCTGCTTCTCTGATTAATGCTCTCCTTGCCCAGCTGGTCAGTTTAGGTGGACAACCATGTCTTGGTAGGTTTGCAGTTGTGCTATACTCATTCAATTTTTGGATTGAACAGTGCTCCATGAGATGTTCAAAGCTTGGGATATTTTTTATAACCTAACCCTGCTTTAAACGTCTCCACAACTTTATCCCTGACCTGTCTGGTGTGTTTCTTTGCCTTCATGATGCTGTTGTCACTCTCTCACCAAGCTGCTTGGCGATGGTTTTGTAGCCCATTCCAGCCTTGTGTAGGTCTACAATCTTGTCCCTGACATCCTTGGACAGCTCTTTGGTCTTGGCCATGGTGGAGAGATTGGAATCTGATTGATTGATTGCTTCTGTGGACAGGTGTATTTTATACAGGTAACAATCTGAGATTAGGAGCACTCCCTAGGGGAGTGCTTCTAAACTCAGCTCGTTACCTGTATAGAAGACACCTGGGAGCCAGAAAGCTTGCTGATTGATAGGGGATCAAATACTTATTTCACTTATTAAAATGCAAATCAATTTTTAACTTTTTTGAAATGGGTTTTTCTGGATATTTTTGTTCTGTCTCTCACCGTTAAAATAAACCTACCATTAAAATTATACATTGATTATTTATTTGTCAGTGGGCAAACGTACAAAATCAGCAGGGGATCAAATACTTTTTTCCCTCACTGTAACATTAAATCATTAAGGGAAAATTCTTGTTCTTTTTTATTTTCTCTTCTGCATTTAAGGCTAAGTTTACAATTTCTTTTTAAACAGAAAAACATCTTCATCAATAAAGGTATACTGCATGTGCAGTGTATATAACTGTAAAAGAGTTTATGTTACCTGCTGGTCTGGGGCTAGACATTCACACACGCTGACGTTCGATGAAAGACAGGCAGTTTAAAAGTAAGCAGAGTTTCATGTGCTCTCTCTTTAGAAAACCCATAATGCTCTGTGACACCAATGTCAAGTCCCAATTGTCTATTTGTATATCGGTTGTAAAAAATCTGATATAATAATGTACATCAATATAAAAAGATAAATAAATAAATGGAACTAAAATCTTTATAGTCAACTAATAAAAACAGAAGACTCACATACTTTTGCAAAGCATATGGAGATCAAAATTCACTTAATGTACAGCTTTTATGCTTGATATGTTGCTTATTAGCTCCACTTAAAGCATGGGTGCTCAACTGGTGGCCCTCCAGCTGTAGGCTGAGCACCCATGACTTAAAGCAACCTTTAATGTATCACGTGAGTATGTACTGAGGTTCTGATTTTGTAATGCACTACACAGTTTAGAATCTCCTGAGATTTGTGTCTTTATTCAGCATTCAGAGAAAACATGTCATGTTTTTCCAGAGCAGAACAATACACAAGGATAACAATACAGCTGCCCCGTCATTGTCATCTGTCTCTTACGTTCATTTCCTGCCATGTCTAAGCAGTATTGTTAATCTGTTGTTTGAGACATGCTGCTGAATAGCTAATCGTCAGCTGCAAAAATCTCTAGCATCTGTACTGTAGTTATTGACACACAAATTCCCACACAGTATGCACTCATGACACTGCTCTTAAGTACATAAGCTAAATAATGCTCCGTATTTGCCAGTTAAGCCAAGCTCAAATAGCGTACAAGCTTTCAGAGTATTTTCTTCCCTGCCATTATGTATATTTGCAGTAAAGTAATTGGATATTTCATTTTGGCTTTGATGCGCTCCAAGTTTGGCATGTGTGTTAATAGTGTAGCCTCACTTCTGTAGGCAAGGGCGGCAGCAGAAGAGCTTATGTGTATATGACATGTCATACAGCACTTAACGCATGTTCATAGTGTCAGGGCTGCAATGAATAATGAAAGCGCCGGTAATGTGATTCAAAATGATACTCTAACTGAAACAGATTTTTTTCAGTCTGGGTGGACTAGAGTTCTAGAACTCGGCTCCAGGAATGTTCTGGATGACGGGTGCAGTGGGAATCTGTTTAAATTAGGGCACAGTTCCTCTGGATCCAGTGCGGTTGGGAGGTATGCTTTAATGGACATTAAATTCAGGCAAGCTCATTCAACAAATTAGTACAAGCAGCAACGATAGGGTGTATAGTGTAGCAATACACAATAACTATTGACATTTTGGTTATGATGATTTCACATGGGTTACTGCACCTTAAAAAAATGTTTTCTTTCTTAAATAAGTAGTGTTCAGAAGCTTCCATCCCCTGGTGTCCATTGCCATCAAACTATGCTCTGATGGCAGTGTAAGGCTGGGTTCGCACTTATGCAAATTGGATGTGGCTTTCCCTGCATCCAATTTGCATGACAGGAGAGTGTGACTGGCTCACAATGGAGCCGGTTCACACATCTCTGAGGCAGCCGCGATCCGCATTTGGAAAGGGTCCTGTGCATCTTTGGTTCCAATTTAGGTGTGAATTCAGGCAAAAATTCTGACCCGATTCGCACCCGAGTCGGTGAACGGGGACGAATCGGTCGGAACCCCTGCTGTGAGCCCCAGCATGTGTGAACCCAGCCTAATATGCAAAACAGGGTGTACTGGAAACCCTATGATATATAAATCCTGCTCACTACATTATTTTAATGCAGTTAAATCTAAAGAAGGGTCTGTGTGAGATTGAGTGTACCTAGGTTAAAGTAGCATACCTCCCAATATTTTGAGATAGGAATGAGGGACACCTACTAGCAAATGTATGTACGCAGAAGACACGCCACCTGCCACACCCCCTTAAAGGAGATTTAACTAAAAAAAAGGTTAATTAAATTCACAAGTGCTTTTTTTACCACTACTATTCCTTTATATTGGCTTTTAAATTTACAAATGCAGCAATTTAGAATTTGGATGAAAGGTTTAGCACTGGGAAACACTTTTTGAAAGATAAAAAGTGCATTTTTATATACAACTATATAGATCAGACTAAAATGAGGGACAAATGAGGAGGAATGAGGGACAGAGGGACATTGCTCCAAATCAGGGACAGTCCCTCCAAATCAGATACAGTTGGGAGCTATGAAATAGCAGTTTGCTAAAGCATTATAAACTATTGCCATTTTTTCATAAAATACAGGTTGTTGAGTGACATTTGGCACCACATAATATTATTCTATTATGAGGGATTTATATAGTGCCAAAATATTGCACAGCGCTTTACAAAATAAAGGGAGCCAGTGCAGTTGTAATGCAGTTCAGTACAAATGAGTTAGGCAGAAACTGCTTGTGAAAGCTTGCAATGTAAGGCCTTGTTCACACAGACCTACTACAGCATACACCTGTGCCAGGGCCATTTTTGTCGGCATGGGGATGCACAGGGATCGTGTCAACTGGGATGCAGCAGGTACACAGACACAGCCCCTGTTCCTAATTTGACAGCAATGCAGGTGCACGGCCCCAAACAAAAACGTTGTGTTCAAGGCAGTGCACCCACATGGCTGCCAAATTGGAAGCAACAGATGTGTTTATGCACATGGGGAATGGGGCTGCCTGCATGGGGATGCACGAAACACCTGTACATCCTTGTGCAAGCAAGCAAGGCCCTTGCATGAGTATTCACTGTAGAATGGCCATGTAAGCGTGCAGGGAGGGGTTGGGGGAATATTACATTGCTAACAATACTGTTAGCAATATTCAACTGCTAACAGAGAATATATATTATATATACACACACACACATATATACACATACACACACACTCTATGTTGTCAAAAGTATTGGGACTCCTGCCTTTACACGCACATGAACTTTAATGGCATCCCAGTCTTAGGCCGTGTACACACAAGCGGAATGTCCGACAGAAAAAGTCAGACGGAAGCTTTTCATTGTATATTCCAATCGTGTGTATGATAGTGTGTATCAGACTTTTTTTTTTCAAAAATTCTAACCGACCTTGAAATAGAACATGTTCCAAATATTTCCGACGGAACCAATACCTATCGGGAAAACCGTTCGTCTGTATGCTGTTCCGACGGTCCAAAAACGACGCATGCTCTGATGCAAGTACCAGATGGAAGATATTGGCTACTGGCTATTGAACTTCCTTTTTCTAGTCCTGTCGTATGTGTTGTACGTCGAGAAAAACGGTTGTGTGTACAGGGCATTAGTCCCTATGGTTCAACTTTGAGTTGGCCCACACTTTGCAGCTGTAACAGCTTCAACTCTTCTGGGAAGGCCGTCCATGAGGTTTAGGAGTGTGTCTATGGGAATGTTTGACCATTTTTCAAGAATCACATTTGTGAGATCAGGCACTGATATGGACGAGGAGGCCTGGCTTGCAGTCTCAGCTCTAATTCATCCAAAGGTGTTCTATCGGGTTGAGGTGCAGGACAGTCACTCTGTCAAGTTCCTCCACCCCAAACTCACTCATCCGTGACTTTTTGGACCTTGCATTGTACACTGGTCCAAATCATTTGGTGGAGGGGAATTATGGTGTGGGGTGGTTTTTCAGGGGTTGGGCTTGGCCTCTTAGTTACAGTAAAGGGAACTCTTAAGGCATCAGCATACCAAGACATTTTAGACAATTTCATGTTCCCAACTTTGTGGGAACAGTTTAGGGATGACCGCTTCCTGTTCCAACATGACTGCGCACCAGTGCACAAACAAGCTCCATAAATACATGGATGAGCAAGTATGGGGTGGGGAAATTTGACTGGCCTGCACCTCAACCCGATAGAACACCTTTGGGATGAATTAGAGCAGAGACTGCGAGCCAGGCCTTCTCACCCACATCAGTGTTTGACTTCACAAATGCACTTCTGGAAGAATGATCAAGCATTCCCATAGACGCACTCCTAAACCTTGTGGACAGCCCTCCCAGAAGAGTATAAGCTGTTATAGCTGCAAAGGGTGGGCCAACTCAATATTGAACCCTACAGACTAAGACCGTTGGTTCCGATGCGTGATACCTCATGTCTCTAGGCCGGCTCTTCCCAGCTCACCTCATGGTTTATTAGTTTGATTTCCAGTGTGTTGCGGCGTCTCTGTTCGTAGTCTTTGTCGCGGTTCTCGCTCGCTGTTGCAGACAGAATTCAAACCTTTTTTCATAGCATACGCAAGTTGCGATTCGTTATGTTTCCTATCCCGCAATCCTTTCATAGTTTGCTGCCTCCAAGCCGTTGTCGGTCATGTCCCGACATCATTTGGCACAGAATAAAAAAGTGGATAAGTGTGGCGCTGTAAAGTTTGTGTCTGATCGGTAGCTGTAAGTGAGAATCGAATCCCTATTACAATGCCATCGTCCAGAATTTGGGGACTAACCACCATAAAAAATGGTGAAGAAGTGTAAGTATAAACAATCCACGTCAGAATTGTTTATAAAAGTAAAAATAAAATTAAAACGTCTGTGTTACTCATATACATGAATTTGTTAAATAATAACATAACATAAAAACGAAAAAGTGATACAATAATGTGCGAAAACACTAAGGTATCGTGGTATTCAGATGATAGATACCACACAATGTGTTACAATTGGTATTTAAAAAACACCACAACCATAACCTCAGTTTAAATGAGCATAGTGTAATCCCAACCAGATACACCTGTGTGATTGGAAAAAATATCCCTCATAGAGATAATAAACTCAATTGTAACATATAAACATAACAGAATTAAAGTCAAACAAGTGCTATTGTGACACGTGTTAAAATTAGCCTGATGTCTAAATTCATGCGTCCAAGATGGTAAAACTCATATATAATGGTGTACTGATATTCCCATGATGCTATATAATGTTCATCAACGTGACATCCTCATATACTTTGGACGGCGTCTAGAACTATATGGTGCAGGAATGAGATCTGGTATGCTTACCGTCAAGGATGGACCCACTGACCTTTGGTGAGGGGTCAAAAAGAGCTTGAGTGTGCCGGTAGGTGATGCTTGCAGGATGGTGAGCCAAAATCAGGAAACTGGAAACGAGACTGGGCCGGCACCACAGTCTATACTCACCAAATCACAGATCTAAGTACAGGAACCACACTTTGGAGGGCTGCACAGGAACTCGATTGTTTACCCCGAAACACCTCAGTGGGTCAGGAGTTCTACCACAGCTCGATTCGTATCAGCGTTATTTCATACATTCATTAAATTTCATTTCATTTCACACACTCTACAGTCCGATTCAAGTCCAGTCGCATCATTGGCACGATTCGTATCAGTTTCATTCATACACTCTACAGCCAGATTCAAATCCAGTCGCATCTGTGGCACAATGATTTGTATCGGTTTCATTCATACATTCTACAGGTCGATTCGAATCCAGTAGTATCTGTGGCACAATGATTCGTATCGGATCCATTTTCATACACTCTCAGTCACGGTTGACAATCGTTCAGGGCTATAGTTCATTCCCACATACTCCAGTTTTCTGCTACCCTTATTCTTGCCTTCCTAATAAGGCTACTTTCTTGCAATCGTTGCAAGCACGTCTCCAGTGGCATACAATCCAGCCACTCATCATTTCTCCAGTGGCACACAATTGAGCCACTCACCGTTTCTGCCCATCGATTCTCATTTAGGTCAGTCGAGTTTAGGTTGCTCCACCCTGCACCAGGTTGGACGTTATTTCCTCAAGAAAAAAAAAAAAAAAAAATATATATATATATATATATATATATACACACACACACAGGGATCACATCTTCACTTCTATGTCACCCTTACTACAGGTTCCCAGTCGACTGAGTTATCGACCTTAACCAGGACTTCACATCTAGGGCGTCAGTCAGATGTGTAGTACACAGCTCCTCTCTCACATAACCCTGCAGCATTCTTTCACTAAACGTTCACTTCACATACACGATTTGGGCTGCTCATGGGAGTTTGTTACTATCACAGGTTTCTTTACAATACACTCTGTTTTCGAAGGGCGACCCTTCACCTACGCAGACAAGGTCACCAAACGATTTTGCTGACAGTGCAAGCGTTGGTAGGCCGAGCATCCGTCCCAAACTACAGAACGCAACATTCCTACTTAGCCCATACCAGACTTCATCAGCTTCCCGTCTGGTTTCACAGGTTTGTGCTCAGCACAGACAAGCACCCGAGTTATTGGTTACCTGGCCAGTCACCTCCTGGCTCACCTTGGTTGCCATGCACTCTTTTTAGTTTTCTAAATTTCCAGTCAACAGCGTTGGAATGCAAACCGGCTTCTTCATTATGCCTGTTGTTCCTTTTCCTGCCCTTCTCCTTTTCCATCTTATCTATTTTTGTATATACAACTCTGCTCACTATCCTACCTTTTACGACTCCTCTTTACACATTCACCCCCTCTCCATTGTCTTATAGCTGGAGCCATGTCACAGGCCGACAGCAAAGACCGCACCTCTGCCCCTCTGTAACCCTCCGTGGGTTCAGAGCGAGGCAGTGTATGGTCCTTCAGGAGATGTGATGCAAAGCTGTGGCGTAGGGGCGTTCCCTACCCCGGCACAGCCAGGAAAGCCAAGCTTTTCAGGCTGCTCTTCCCATCGCCAGCGGCAGCTGAGCCCAGCACCCAGCAGGTATCCCTGCAGTCGAACCCAGTCGCACCGACAGCACAACAATTTGTCTCCTTGGGACAACACAAGTCTCGTTCTATCTATCACGCAGCTTACTACAGTTCGGTCTCTATTGTGAGGCATCTACTATAAGCTACTAAGCATTACTCAGACTAATCCACTCGTACACTCGTATGTACTCATAACTCAGCTGATACTCTGCTTCACGTACTCTGTCAGCTCTTTCACACATCCTACTGTCCGATTCAAATCTAATCGCGTTGTCGGCGCAACAACCTGAATTCTCGGCATGACACCACACAATTCCATTTGTCACACAGCTTCCGCAGTCCGGTTTCCATCGTGAGGCACCTGCCACAAGCCACCAGTCGTTACTCAGTCCATCCATTTGTACGTACTCTCAATCTTAGACAATATGCAACTCAATTTCAACTATGGGACCTGCAACTTTAGCCAATGCCGGCTACTGCACCTTTGCGTCACGGGCCACACAGCACATCCTAAGATCACATGTTACCTCAAGCAGCACAGCACTTCATGGCTAGGCCAAGTGGATGTCTGGTGACTGGGGTTTTACCTTTCCTCACACCCGACTCCCTCACGGACCGCCTTCCTGGCGCACTAATTTACATCAGCGTTCCAAACCAGCTGTGACGGACCTCTGTCCTTAACAGGATTATGTCTGCCATAAATGCTTCCTTTGTCCAGAACCAGCACTATCCAAGACCCCTTAGCTCACCCAGTCACTAGACTTAACTCAGTGTAGGGTGAAAAGCATCAAACTATTTCTTCCAAACACATGTACAAACAGATATACAGCTCAGGGAAACCCCCCCCCCCTCCCTTGGATTCAGGGTGGGGTAAACTGTCCAATCAGCAATAAGGAACATAGAGGAATTGAAACATTTGAACAATAGAGCATCTTATCAGCAGGAAGGCTGTTGGAGGAATCCCCCCTCCCCTCTCTGCCCTGCCTCCGGTCTTCCTGCAAGATACACATAATACAAACAATACAATGGAACTGGGCGTGGTAAAAATGGTGGCCGATAATAGTTCCACAAGCCTGGCTGGGAGTAGTGTGACTGTAACTTAGTGACATGGGACAGCAGTCACACTTAAATCTGGGTAACAAAATGCTGTATGGTCAGTGAAAACAGTGTTATTTCCAATGACAGTGTCACAAGGAATGACCAGGGCACATTAGGCAAATATACCCAGAAATAGTCCCATACAAGCATATAACAACCCCCACCCCACCTCAAACTATCTAGCAATGGTCTGTGAAATACTCTTACAAGAGTCTAGCAGTCTTATGCCCCGTACACACGGTCGGAAAATCCGACCACAAAATCCATCAGATTTTTTCCGACGGATCTTGTCCGACACTGGTGTTGCATACATACGGTAGGACAAAGTTGTCGGAAAATCCGATCATTCTGAACGTGGTGACGTTTGTTGCCTACGACGGGACTACGTAGAGGCTAGTAGCCAATAGCTTTGGTCTTGTAATGTGATCTGAGCATGCGTGGCACTTTGTCCGTCGGAATTCGCTACACACGATCGGAAAAAGTCCGATAGGACTTTGTTGTTGGAAAATTTGAGAGCAGGAGATAAAACTTTGTCCGTCGGAAAATCCGACGGAAAAAGTCCGATGGAGCCTACACACGGTCGGAATTTCCGACAACATTGTCCGATAGGACATTTTCCACAAATCCGACCGTGTGTACGGGGCATTAAAGGTGAAGGGTATTGCTCACAAACATTAATGTCCTAAGTGAAAAGAGCCCTTTCCCTTCTTCAGCACAAACCACACACAGAATCCAGAACAACAGTGTCAAAAGGAAATCCCGAAATGTCCGGTGTGATTGTACGGTGAGTTGGGTTAGGAGTTCTCAGACACCCTTTGTCTCTAATGCACACAGGGTGAATTACACATAGGAGGGGCCATGGGTGCTGGACCAGGAGCTTCCAGTGCTCTCCAAGGTAAGCTGGTGTCAGGGTTTCCGTCCGCTGCGCACTCTAGTGCGCAGGCGCACGGGTCCGGCTCCCCGGCTCATAGCCAGTGACAGAGAGAAGATGCGTCGGCGCATGCGCACTCGTGTTCCCGCCAAGCGGCGCATGCGCAGTAGCGCGGCATCACCTCAGGTGACCTCAACGGCCCTATAAAAGGAGGACCTCTGTGCCCAGACAGACGCTGGTTCGTCTGACAGCTGCTTCCTGTTTGTATCCTGTACTTGACCCTTGAAGATTGTCTTACCTGTTGCCAAACCCGGATCGTCCTGACTACTCTGCCTTCTCCTGACCTTGACCTTCGGTTTATTGGCCCATTCGAAATCAAGAAAATGGTAAATCCTGTAGCTTTTGAACTTGCCTTACCCAGGTCCTACAGAATACACCCAGTATTCCATGCCTCTCTGCTGAGACCCTTGGTCCCCAGTCCTTTCCCAGACAGAGAAGAAACTCCTCCTCCACCTATCACAATTGATGGAGTAGAAGAATACGAGGTGGAGTCATTACTTGGCTGCAGGAAGGTGGGTCGTCAGCTACAATTTTTGGTAAAGTGGAAGGGCTATCCACCAGAGGATAATTCTTGGGAGCCATCCAGAAACTTCCACGCCCCAAGATTAATCAAGATCTTCCGACAAGAACACCCTGAATTGATGGAGAGCCTGGGCGTCTGGAGGCTGCCCCTCAGGGGGGGGCACTGTCAGGGTTTCCGTCCGCTGCGCACTCTAGTGCGCAGGCGCACGGGTCCGGCTCCCCGGCTCATAGCCAGTGACAGAGAGAAGATGCGGCGGCGCATGCGCACTCGTGTTCCCGCCAAGCGGCGCGCGCATGCGCAGTAGTGCGGCATCACCTCAGGTGACCTCAACGGCCCTATAAAAGGAGGGCCTCTATGCCCAGACAGACGCTGGTTCGTCTGACAGCTGCTTCCTGTTTGTATCCTGTACTTGACCCTTGAAGATTGTCTTACCTGTTGCCAAACCTGGATCGTCCTGACTACTCTGCCTTCTCCTGACCTTGACCTTCGGCTTGCCTATTTGGATCTGTTACCTTCTCCCGCACTGGACCTTTGGCCTGTACCCTGGACTCTCCTCTCTGCTGCCTGTGCTTGACCCCCAGCCTGCCTTGGACTCTCCCGCTTAAGGATACCTTGTCCTATTGCCTTGTACCTAACCTACCAGTGTTTGACCCCCGGCCTACATTCAGCTAACCTGCCTGTGTTTGATTCCCAGTCTGCTTGCCGTGTTTCTAACTAGGAATTTGTGGACGTACTATCCTGTTCCAGTCTACCCTTCACTGCAACACCGGAGCCCACGCCTGGTCACCATCCCACCGATGGCTTGTGCCTCTTGGTGCCAACCGTCCCTGTATCACTTTCAGGGCAGTGGGCGCCGAGTCGCAAGGGCAACCGCTCTCGGCATCTTGGCCTCGGTGAGTACTTAGTTCATGACAGCTGGGTTCCACAGGCCCCCCAACCTAAGTGGCTCCCATCACACTGACCTCGTCACGCTACCCCACTGGACCCACAAGTGCAGGAATCTTCTCTCCGCGGTCACCGACGAGCTAGCCACAGATACTTTTTTACCATTCAAACTGGACCTGGGGTTCATCATCGGTCCCTTTTAAATCACCTTTCACAATTGGGAGAGTCAGCCCTATCGCACTTATCTAAGGCAAATTTTCAAATAAACTTTGGTCAGTGTACGACTTGTCTACGCCTCATTGTTCCCACATCCTAAGTTTAAACTCCCTAATTTCTTCCGAGGAGTTTTTCCTTAAATATGCATTGGTTGACCTAGCTATTCAAGCCGTTATTAGCATAAGCATGGGCGCATGGCTGTCCAAAGTGGACATGTCAGACGTGTCTAAATGACTGCCCATTTGGCAATGGCATGGCATCAAATGGAAAGGTACAAGACACCAATCAAGTTCTCAGGCTGGACCCAGCAGCTATAGCAGATTTGAAGATGTAGGATGAATTCCACGCAAACTGGAAAAGCATATCCATGTTTACTCCATTAGCATCAGTTTTGTCACCTCAGGTAGACACGGATGCCGCAGTTTCCACAGGCTTCGCTGCAATTTCTGCCTATAACTGGTTCACAGGATCATGGCCACCAGAAGTTCTTCTAATCCCCGGTTTTGGTCAGTTATCCTTACTTTTTGAACTATATCCCATTGTGGCAGCTGCTCCGGTCTGGGGCTATACCTGGACAGGACAAACGGTAGCTTTGCCACAGACAACCAGGCCATGGCTGAAATTATGAACAAAGGCAGGTCCAAGTCGCTCGCTATCATGTCCCTTCCTATGCAGGCTGGTGCAGCTGTCCCTGCAGCATTCATTTAATGTTCACAGCATTTATATCCCAGGCAAGTACAATGTCGCAGCAGACGCACTGTCCCGCTTTTACTTTACTTCATTCTTTCAGAAGAAACCCGGAGCTGACCCAACCACTTCTCCTATCCCATCTTGGTCACAGCTGACGATGGGTTAAAGACACACCTTGACAACGTGACCCATCTCATTAATCAGACGTTCTTCTGCAACAAACTGAAGGCCTATCACCCCACTTGAAACGCCTACTACAGGTTTCTAGCCACATGCCCCAGAGCAGTGACAGGAAACATCAAGCACATCCTAGCCTTTATATCGCATTGCCACACGCAGCTGGCTCTATCTCATAACACCATCAGGCTATACTTAGCCGGCATCCAGAATTTCTTGTCCTTACCGGACCCCGGAAAGCCGTCCTTATTCACAGCCCATACAGTCATATCCATCCTACACTGCATCCAGAAGCATCAGCCTGTAGCCAATTACAAATGCTTACCCCTCACAAGTCCCGTCTTCAGGGACATGTCGACCATCCTTTCATGTTCCCTGTTTGGGTTTCTAGCCAACCTGGTCATCCAAGTGCCTACTACTAGAGTCTACCTGGCTTTCTATGCATTTTGGTGCCTAAGGAGTTTATCTCTAGTGGCCCTGTGGGCCAGATACTATGCAGACACCATCTGGCTCATTTTCAAGGTCCTTTCGTTTACACCTCATAGTGTCCAAACCCATCAATCCAGCCCCGGGGTCGACATCAAGCTCTTCCAGACCAACAACGTCCAGTAGCGATACTTGACCTGTTACTGTCTCACCTACCTAGCCAGTCGAACTCCAGCCCTTGCTACCTTTTTTCAACCAGCCCCCTGAGTGGCATCCAGTTCAACAGGCACGTTAGGATCCTCCCGATTAACCTAGTCCTTGACTCCGGCCGGTACTCTGGACACTCCTTTCGTATCAGAGCAGTCTCGACCACATCTCAGCACAGGGTACCAGACCATGTCTTTAAAAGGTGGGCAGGTGGAAATCCGCCTGCTTCGCTCGATACATTCTGAATCCTCAGGCTAGGAATGTCCCAAACTTTCACCAAGCTTGCTCAATAAATGTCACAGGACCAATAAAGCGTTACTTCCCTATCTCAGTATTTTTGCTCCCATTTTTGGCATACCGGTCAGCAGACCAGGGCGCACCTCAGGTCTATGTTATGTTGTGAGTCTTGTGGCGTGTTTATGTGTTTTTATTTGTCCCAGTTGAAGGGCTTCGACCATAAATAAGAAGGGCAGTATGGTGGCCTGAATTTATGGGAGGAGCCCGTCGGGGGGGGGGGTATTTAAGCAGACCACTCACCTGTGGTCCTTGTCGGTTCCGGTTGCCTGATACCCTCTATGTTGTGAGTCTTGTGGCATGTTTATGTGGTTCATATCTGTCCCGGTTAAAGGGCTTTGACCATATATATATATATATATATATATATATATATATATATACAGTTGTGCTCATAAGTTTACATACCCTGGCAGAATTTATGATTTCTTGGCCATTTTTTAGAGAATATAAATGATAGCATACATGATAACACAAAAACGGTTCTTTCACTCATGGTAGTGTTTGGCTGAAGCCATTTATTATCAATCAACTGTTTTTACTCTTTTTAAATCATAATGGTAACAGAAACTACCCAAATGACCCTGATCGAACGTTTAAATACTCTGGTGTTTTTGGCCTGATAACATGCACACAAGTTGACACAAAGGGGTTTGAATGGCTATTGAAGGTAACCATCCTCACCTGAGATCTGTTTGCTTGTAATTAGTGTGTGTGTGTATAAAAGGTCAATGCGTTTCTGGACTCCCGACAGACCCTTGCATCTTTCATCCAGTGCTGCACTGACGTTTCTGGATTCTGAGTCATGGGGAAAGCAAAATAATTGTCAAATGATCTGCGGGAAAAGGTAGTTGAACTGTATAAAACAGGAAAGGGATATAAAAACATATCCAAACTCTAATCAAGAAGTGGAAAATATGGGAGTTCTGTTGAAACAAAACCTTGGTCAGGTAGACCAACTAAAATGTCAGCCTCAACTGCCAGGTGAAATACAGGACTCTCTGAAAACATGTGGTGTTGCTGTTTCGAAGATGCACAATAAGGAGGCACTTGAAGAAAGATTGGCTGCATGGCCGAGTTGCCAGAATAAAGCTATTACTATGCAAATGCCACAAAGTATCCCGCTTACAAAATGCCAAACAGCACAGAGACAAGCCTCAAACCTTCTGGCACAAAGTCATTTAGAGTAATGAGACCAAAACGTAGCTTTTTGGCCAAAACCATAAACGCTACATTTGGAGAGGAGTCAACAAGGCCTATGATGAAAGGAGAGGTGGATCGCTGATGTTTTGGGGATATGTGAGCTACATAGGCACAGGAAAGTCCAAAAGCTCCTAAACTCAACTCTATAAAAGCCTATGTGTCAATGTACACACAGGCATTTAGCAAAGTTTAGGAGCTGCTGCGTTTAGCTTCAACCTCCCTCTATGAATGTTTTGACCTCCGGCTGTGGGAAAATGCAAAACGTTTTTTTGCCGCATTTCGCATTTTCCCGTGGCCATGGGAAATGTAGGCCAGTGTACATGAAGCCTAATGCCATGTACGCACGATCGGAAATTCTGCCAACAAAAGTCCGATGAGAGCTTTTGGTCGGAAAATGCGATCGTGTGTATGCTTCATCTGACTTTTGCTGGGAATAAGCCATTAAACTCAATTTGTCTGATTGTAGTGTTTGTAGCTTTTTCTAATCTGTTGAGTAGCGGAGTGCGCATTTCGAAATTTAGTGTAATGGCTTAAACAAGGATCTTCATTGCAGGATAACCATGCAGTAGTTAAGTGAAAGCTGCAGAATTAAAACAATTTGTGATATTACAATAGATGTAAATGGTGAGAAATGTAGCGCTAAAACAACATGCACAAATATCATGATATATGTGATGATACTAAAAGTGACAATGATAATAAGAGCAACTCAAAAAGTCCATCTGTAAAAAATGGTAATATGCAAACAATATGCAAATAGTGTCCAACAAAAAATGACAATGTGGAACAATGAGTCGTTCTCCCGAAGTGGTGTAAATCTATTCTGTGTGCGAATAGGGGTACCATAGTTATAGTCATGGTTCTGATGCCTCTGACCATGGCCATCATAATGGTTCCACCGATTGGGGGGGAGCCTCCAAAATTATTTTGATAGTATGGGTCAACAGGGTATCCCCTTTGTTGACCCCTACTTCTACCTCTAGATCCCCTACCCCTGTTATATAAGACAGGAGGCAGAGGACCAACAGATGGGTGTGGGGGTACATTTCTAGAGCCCTGTTTTTTGGAGGTTCCACTCTTAGACTCCTGTATATGACTCTGTGTTGGGTGTGACCCGACCGTTGCCCTCTGGGGTGGTTCATAAACAAGTCTCCTTTCTGGGTTAGGTATTGTGGAATTAGAAGCATCCATAGAGGAAGGTTCTTCTTCCAAAGTAACAGATGAAATAACCTTTTTTTGCCAATTAAAGACTGAACTAGTCTTATAATCGGTAAGATCTCTATTGTATTTCTTCTGTTTTTTATTTCTTTGTTTTTTTTTCTCTTTCTACAAATTATTTTTCAAATTGGTAGAAAGTGTGGTGTATTCAGCTGTGGTCTTGTATGAAACCAAGCTGTCTTTTAGATCTTTAATATCTCTATCGATCACAGACAGTCTGGTTTGTTTCTTATCTATTAAAAATTCTAAAAGTTTAATTCCTACATCATTAAAATATATAAACCATGACTCCAGGTCAGGGTCATCTTGTTGTGGGTAAATGTCCCATCTAATGCCCCGTACACACCGACGGATTTTGTCCGACACTGGTGTTGCATACACACGGTCGGACAAAGTTGTCAGAAAATCTGATCATTCTGAACGTGGTGACGTTTGTTGCCTACGACGGGACTACGTAGAGGCTAGTAGCCAATAGCTTTGGTCTTGTAATGTGATCTGAGCATGCGTGGCACTTTGTCCGTCGGAATTCGCTACACACGATTGGAAAAAGTCTGATAGGACTTTGTTGTCGGAAAATTTGAGAGCAGGAGATAAAACTTTGTCCGTCGGAAAATCCGACGGAAAAAGTCAGATGGAGCCTACACACGGTCGGAATTTCCGACAACATTGTCCGATAGGACATTTTCCGTCAGAAAATCCGACCGTGTGTACGGGGCATAAGACCTCTGGGTACCATCTTTTCCTTAACATATTGCTCTAGAAAAGCTGTATCCCATGGGAGATGAATTTCACTGATCATCAGGTTCTTTAATCTGACAAACAGTCCACCCATCTCTGTATCAGGGTTGATGGTTACAAAAACAACTTTTTTGAATACAGGACCGCCAGTTTCCTCAATACGGATGGTGGTTTTGGTTCATATTGATCCAAATATTAAAGTGGGACTGAAACAATTGTGTGAAAGAAAAAATCTTATCATCCACCCCGCCGACAAAAGCGGGGGGATTGTCATATTAGATATGGAAGACTGGATCTGACAGAAATGATCCGGATTCTGAATGAACCCGATACATATAGTCTTCTTTCTAAGGACCCCACGGCTGTTTACAAAAAAGCCTTGGTTGAATTGATCAATGAAGGCTTTTCTCTAGGGGTCCTTAATAAAAAAGAGAGATGTTTTCTTGTTCCCCTTGTCCCACGGATCCGTGGTATCTATTACCTTCCAAAGGTCCACAAGGACCCTGTCAATCCCCCTGGCCGGCCTAGTCAGCGGGATCGATTACGTTACTTCACGAATTAGAAGATATGTTGATTTCCATCTTCAACCAATAGTTCATCGAATTCTGTCTTACCTCAAAGACACCAGAGACACCATCAAACTCCTCAAATCTGTAGAATTTCGGAAAGGGATGATTTTGGTGACAGCGGACGTTGCTGCATTGTATACATGCATCAGTTCATGGCTGCACTCAACATTAATGACCATGGGATTATTTTGAGCTATGAAGCTAGCTTAACTTCCATTCATTTCTTGGACCTGGAGATCATGGTGGTTGATTAACATCTTGAGTTTAAAACCTACTTCAAATCAACTGATTGTAACGGATACATTCCGACCGACAGTTGCCACCAGACACAATGGTTAGAACCAGTTCCTCGTAGTCAGTTTTTGCGGCTACGCCGCAACTGTACGAGGACTTCAGATTTTCTCCTACAATCCCAGGTCCTTAAAGAGAGATTTTTGGAAAAGAGTTACAACCCTGCTGATTTGGATGTTGAGATTAATAGAACTCTACAAATAGATAGAAGTTCTACTCTTTCTGAACGCCCCAAAAATGCTCAAGACTTTAGATTTAGATGGTCTTTTTTCACCACACATTCTACCCAATCCAGACAGATTAGGGATATTTTCAAAAGACATTTGAATGTGCTCTGGAATGACCGACTTTCGGGTTTGTTTTTACCGGAACAGGCTGTTGTGATTTTCAGAGGGGCTATGTCTATACAGGGGCAAATTGCTCCTAATGTGATCGACCCCCCCCCCCCCAAGAAGGTTTCATTTTTTCAGCAATGTAATGGTTTTTACCCTTGTCGTAAATGCAATGTGTGTCTCCACAATATTGGGGGGAGACACAAAACAGACACATTCATGACCACTGTTACTTTGCGTAGCTACTCCATGAGACATTTCACTACCTGTGCTACCCAATTTATTGTTTATTTGCTGACTTGTCCTTGCAAGAAGCAATATGTGGGTTGCACAATTAGGACATTTTCGACACGAGTAAACAAACATGTTGCTGGCATTAAGAGTGGGAAAAGTAAGCATAGTGTACCCCGTCACTATTTACAGTTCCACAACGTGGATCCTACTGGAACACTTTTTCAAGTGATTGATAAATTTGTTCCACATTGGAGAGGAAAGTCCCGCCTTCGTGGGGTCTCTCATCTCGAGACGTACTGGATATATGAGCTCAGATCCTGCTTCCCGTTCGGTATGAACGTGGAGTGGGATCTCAACTCAATTATCAATCAGGCTTAGACATTTACTCCAGTTCGCAGCATTTATATATTGTGATGTAATTGGAGATATATATCTTGATCTATTTCCCCCCCTTTTTTATTCATATTTTTTCCATTTACAATTTTATCTTTCTCTGTATGCTTTCATGTTATGTTATTTTGTTGATGTCCTACATTGTGTCACGTGATGTTGAGTAGTTATAGTCATGTGACTTTTGTTTGGACATGTCTGTGTTCTCGAGTCATTTCCAGAGTTGTTGACCACTTCCGGTATCGGATGGTGTACTTCCGGTCATGTGATCCTTACTTCCAGTCGTGGTCTTGTGACGCGGAAATCACTCGTTATTAGTGTGTTTAGATAACTGAGTTACTTCCATTTTATTTGATTGTTATATCGAATAATAATACATCTATATGAATGTGTTACAATGTTACTAGTTTTAGACTTTAGAAGGTTGGCTTCTTCTTTTTCTATTTTAATCTTATTATACCCAGTAGGTACCGGTCATGTGACCCTTCGGGGTCATGCCTGTGCATATCATGTGACCTTTAATGAACCCGTTTTCGCTGGATTTTACATCATTCATTCTTTCGCGGTCACACAACATGGTCCAGGCCAACCATGTGACTTTTAGACCCGTTTTTTCACAGGCTTTTTCCACAGGAAGTGATGTGATTTGTTTGCCATGTGATTCTTCTACCATACGAACACACACTTCCGGGTTATCATTCTATTGGATATTCAGCTTCTCCTTCACCATTGGACCTCATAGTGAGGCTTGGTTTTTAGCGGTCAGGTGACCACCTCGGATCCAATCAAAGATCTTTTGAGGGCATGCATTTTGCAGTGTGTGCTGTGGTGTGCCTTCCTCTGCATGTGTCATTTCCTGTCTAATTTAGTATAGTATATATATATTGGCAGTGTGTGTGAGGGTTGATATATGCCCCTGTAGTATACCCATAGGTCGAAACGCATAGGGCTTGGCTTATTACTTTCTTCACTGCCTTGCATTTTTACATGTGATCACTTGTTTTTTACCCGTTTTTTAGAAATAAATACCCCTTTGATCTATACTATGTGGAAGCTGTTTCCTGTTTCCACATATCCGGATGTGAATGGATGTGCTATCCGCTTTTGAACCTACCACCAAGTTCCAGTTGAGACGGTTGTCGTTTGGAGGTCGATTTGGAGGTCATCCACGGCTCCCCTGGATCCCACGCTGGAAGCTTGGACCACTCCGAGTTCCACACATTTGCCATTCGTGGCACACTCCCTGTTAGACTCTGTGTCGCTGACATTGGAGTCCACCTGTTCTGGTAAGAGCATTCACATTTCATTTAGTTGTTGATGATTGATGATCCGGACGTTTTTCCTTAACGGATAGAGTGTTCCAGCCCCCATCGTTTGTGAATTTCCATCATCCGGTGTTTGATGCCACAGTTTTTGTTCCACATTGTAATTTTTTGTTGGACACTATTTACATATTGTTTGCATATTACCATTTTTTACAGATGGACTTTTTGAGTTGCTCTTATTATCATTGTCACTTTTAGTATTATCACATATATCCCGATATTTGTGCACATTGTTTTAGCGCTACATTTCTCACCATTTACAACTATATATGTTTGTCACATTTATATGTAGCTGCTTTCTTCTTTTTAACATGTTTTTGGGATTAGCGCAGTAATCACTCCAATTGTGATATTACAATAACATATTTAGTCTATATAAGGTTTTAGAGATTAGATTTAGAGTTACATTAACACTAGGCATTGCCAGTGACTCTTTGTAGGCAGCCACAAAGGTGATTAGTATTTCATAGAGCTTAGTTTGTGATGCAGATAAATACCTTTGTTAAGATAGTAATACATGTTACAGTATGATTGTACAAACTTCCTTCTGTTAGACTTAACAACAACTTAAAAATGGTCATGCCTACCTACATAATTTATAGTTAATAAGGCCCTTTCACTACATATATAAAACAGAGATTATTTAAATAGATTGCATCATATGTGGCTATGTTCAGACAAGATAAATTCTGAGAATGAAATATGGTTAAGGTCAGGGTCGTCTTTAATATTGATTGGACCTTGGGCAAACATTTTTCCTTCATCAATTAAGAGGTGTGCATTCAATAGATATCGTCACAGGGTGACACCATGACCATACCAATAAGATTGTGCCAACGTCCCATAGGAAATTTGTAAAGAGAGACTAGCTAAGGAATGAGTGGACTTTAAAGGCACAAGAGTACAAAATTTATATGGTAGCAAAAAAGATTTTTATTTTAAAAAGTATAGAACCGCAATAGAATAACAATTGTGTATGCTCAAAATAGATGTATAATATCAGAATAAAGAAAGTAATAGTCAGACCTCCCTTTCGGCTATTAGACACCCTTAAGGTAAACTTCGATAGTATTTATAATAAAATACAATGATACAAAGTGATACAAAACCACAAAAGTTGATTATTGGCGTATATAATGTATAAAGATGAAGTTGGGTCTTGTATATTTAGGGTGAAGCCGATGCAGAGGTCCGCTTTTTGAAAATAGTGCTTCCTCAGGAGCGATTGGTTCTATAGTGATATATATAACAATAATTTTTAATACATAAAAAATGACCGCAAATACAAAAAACAGCACATGTTGGTATACAGTTACATGAAAAGAAAAAACAATATATATTGATTAAAATGAAGTGTCTACACTTGTGCCAATGATCTAGCCAGAAGCACGGTGGGGAGGGGGGAGCAGACAGGAGAAAACCAGGAAGGGTGCGGAAAAGAGATGAGAGACAAAGCTAAAGCAGGTGGGAGCCAGCTGAACAATAGTCATATAGGTAGATGCTCCTGCATCTCATTATAATTCTAAATGTCTTATCGAAAGGGCCAGTTTGTAAAAACAAAAGGTAACATCAAAAAATAACAAAAAATAGCAGCTAAAAGGGACCTACATTAATGCATAGCTCATTTAGCACAAAATAAGTGAAAAATTATAAAGTGTCTTACCGTTGTTAGGTGGTAACCAGCAAAAAGTAGAGTAAAAAATTATTAATATATAGCGTTGTCGTTAACATGTTGGGTACACATGTATATCAAAACGGCAACAGGCAAAATACTAAAGTAAATCGGGCAGCTGTCTATAGTAGCAACCTGGTAATCTCTCTCATCAGGATTGTATTAATTCCATACTCAAAGTAAGGGGGCCCCTTCTGATTAGTATATGGCTGCACACAGCACAATAATCTGTATACGGCTCCAAGATAGTTCAGGGTCGTATAACCTGTAAAAGTTACAAAAAATATTTAGGGTAAATCCCATGAAACTTTCTACTACAGTTTTTTTTTAAAAAGGCTTAAGGTGGAGGCATCTAGATCACAAAATGCCAGTCCCTTAGATAGAAAACAGCGTAACCCATACCTGTGTGAGTAGAGAGGGAGGAAGAGAAACAGCAGCCTTCCAGTAATGAGTGCTAAACAGCACTGAATCCTACGGCGTTGGTGGTACAGTGTTTGGCGGCTAAATAGGTGGCTCCGAAAGAGGAGGAGGACGTGTAAAGACAATTAGCCCAACCCTTCCTTTCCGGCCAAAGGCTACTGCGCATGCGCCCGATCCTGACGCCGTAATGACGGCGTTGCTGGGGCGCTGCGCCAGTAGCAGAGGCGGGCAAGTACGCTGTCGACCAAGGACAGCGGTTCCCCGTCAATCGCCGCACATCCGGTCAAGAGAGAGAACTGGATGTGCGGCGCAGAACAGTCACCGCACCTGTCAACCAAATGTCCCCTACATTGGTTCGGCACAAATGGAAATCCCACCAGGGCCACCCCGGCTGACAAACCCCCCCTCCCATTCCCCGCAGCGATGGGCCAGAACATCAGAGGCACAAATACAGCACTCCGAAACAAGAATGACAAAAAATAAAAACAAAATAATTTTTTGTTCGCCGTGCATTTTGACACAGTCCTCCAAAGCTAGTCTGGGGGGGGGGGGGGGGGGGCATGGCAAAAACAAAACATGCACAGCTAAAATCAAAAAATTATTTAGTAAGGGGTACAGCATATATTATTTAAATACCCATAGAAGGGACCATAGACAGCAATAAAGTTCTATTTATTTATATATAATGATCACAATTTAAATCTAAATAGGGAAAACAGCAGAAAATGTTTTCGATTTATTGAATCCACAAATAATCATGGAACATAGATATCTGAGTATAGATAGGACACACTAAAAGAGTATTATTCCTTACTATCAGATCCTACTTGAAAAGTCAATCTCTAAACCCATCTTTAAAAGAAAAACGCACTGACTAAGATAGACCCAAAAGGATAATGATGGTCAGGGATTGTGCAGAGCGTCTGCAACCACAGATTGTCTGGCCACCATACACAGGTTCAAATGCTCTGCCATCCAGTGATACACCATGACAGATCAAGTCTCCATCTATAGGAAACATTTATAAGATTGAGTTTCATTGAGGCCTGGTAGGCAAGTTGCATTAAGTCTTTCTATCCAGAGAGTTTCTCTTTGGAGAATGATTTTATCCCATTCGCCCCCTCTAGGGTTTTTTGGGATAACGGCCAGGACAGCCAAGGATATGCATGAGGTATCAAAACGGTGATAAAAGTCAAGATGGCAGCTAACGGGTGTCAACATTTTGCCATTACCAGAATAATATACATGATCATTAATCCTCTGTCTTAGCTGCCTGGCCGTCTTCCCAACATAAAAGACCCCACATTGGCATGTCATCAAATAAATAAGCCCCTGCGTATGGCAGGTAGCCGAGAACTTTGGGCGAAACTTTTCACCATTGGGGAGAATGAGTGATTCAGAGAGAGCAACCCAGGGACAGAAAGTACACCCCCCGCATGGAGATGTCCCAGGCGGTAAGTCCGATTGGCCATTGTATAATGGCATATAATGACTGTTGACCAATCTGTCCCTTAGAGAGTTGCTACGTCTGAACACAATTTCAGGTTGATCCCTAAAGTATTTACCTAAAATAGGGTCCTCATTGAGTAGTGGCCAATGTGTCGTGAGTATTTTTCTAACATCCTCATGCTGTGATGAGAACTTAGTGATAACTTTAGTGGTCTGTAATATTGTTTTTTTTGGATCCTTGAATAAGAGGTCAGTACGTTTTTTAGATAGGGCCTGATTGTAGGCCTTTCGCAGCAATGTCTTAGTATAGCCAAGGGCTACAAGGCATTGCTGGAGAAGTTTGGATTGTTCCTTGAAATCATTGAGATGTGTGCAGTTGCGACGTAACCTAATGTATTGGGCATAGGGGATGCTTTTAATAAGAGAAATTGGGTGCGCACTAGTGGCGTGAAGTAGAGTATTACCAGCTGTATATTTGCGAATACAGGTTAGTGGCAATAGTGTTGTTAAAATCTCTATAGATAGTTAGATCAAGAAAATTAATTTGTTTTGCGAATCGTGGGTGCTGGTAAATTTCAGGTTGAAGTCATTTACTCCCAAAGCTAGTATAAATTTATGTAGGAGAGCAATGCCTACAAAGCTCCATACCATGAAAATATCATCGATATAGCGTCTCCAAAGGAGGACGCTGTCTATGTATTCAAGGTAGGTATCACTGAGAAAAACATGGTGCTCCCACCCCCCCAGATACAGGTTGGCGTAGGCTGGTGCACGGCAAGTGACCATAGCCCCCCCCTGTATCTGGAGGAAGTGGGAGTCCATGAAACAAAACCAGTTGTGGGTCAAAACAATTGTCAGCAACCTGAGTATGAAATCATTATAATCCCATTGCCGATGGTCCTCCTCACGGAGAAAGGTGCGTATCATCCTAACTCCCTGCTCATGAGGGATGCTGGAATAGAGAGCTTCCACATCCAAAGTCACGAGCAGGGAGTTGGGAGGAATGGCTAACCCTTCAATTTGTTTCAATAGGTCACCATATAGTAATGCTACCATATAGATTTTGTACTATTGTGCCTTTAAAGTCCACTCATTCCTTAGCTAGTCTCTCTTTACAAACATTTTCCCTTGCCCCCCTCCATGCAAATTTGCTCTCCACCCCAATATTCCAAAAAACAAACACAGACGTAAACTTATGTATTGAATGGTATTGTAACTGTACTGTCTGCCTACATGTTGTAAAGCACTGTGCAAACTGTTGGCGCTATATAAATCCTGTATAATAATAATAATAATGATGGGGCGAGAGATAGAGGAGTCCAGGATGATGGGTGGGGGGAGATAGGGGAGTCCAGGATGATGGGGGTGGGGGAGATAGGGGAGTCCAGGATGATGGGGGAGAATAGGCAAGTCCAGGATGATGGGGGGAGATAGGGAAATCTGGGATAATGGGTGGGGGGAGGGTAGGGGAGTCGAGGGTGATGGGTGTGGGGGAGAGATAGGGGAGTCCAGGATGATGGGGGGAGAGATAGGGGAGTCCAGGATGATAATACAAGGTAATACAACTAGTTGGTTAACACTTTTAGAGATGAGCAAACGGCTTTTTTTCCTGATTTCAGTTAGAAGAGGTTTGCAGTATTCACTGACATTTTCTCATTATCTTTATGAAATGCCAGCATATTTTGCAGTGCTGTGCTCCATTAGTGTAATTAATGGTTTCCATTGAGCTTCTTGGCTGTATCAATGTGGACACCTGTATAGATGATTTTCTATTTTCTGTGTGCAAGTTGTAATGATAACAATTACATGCCAAGCCTGGAACATATTCCAACTGGGGTTTTAGTTTCCATCACAAAGACCAGTCTTTTAAAAATAGTTTCACTGTGTGTCTACAGAATACAGTTTACATTTTTTAGTCATTTTGACTCCCGTATTATAGTCTGTTATTCACAAATTTTGACATGCTGTAAGTTTTTTTCAGTTTATTTACCATAGGTAGGAACGATGGGAATAGAAAGTAAATATACAATGGAAATGTTTCATGATGAACATCCATCATTTGAATGGGCTACTTTACTTCTGAGAAACACATTCAAAGAAGTCACCGACACCTTTTTAAAATTGCGCCGCAATTATGTCAGTATTTTTCTTTTCATTTGCTTTATAAGGATTTTTGTTACATTTCTTTGGTTGTAGATGGCATAAAAACATCTATTTTATTGCTAAAATAAAATAATTATTTAATCAAGAAATATACAACTGCAAAACAATGTATTTACTTCAGCTGAAACAAAGTAACCGTGCAAACTTTGAATTGTCTAAATCTCTTAGATTTATCAAAACAGTGAAATAGGAGAAGAACCTACCTTCCAGTCATTTTGTATTTGTGTAGGCAAGCCCTTGCTCTAGATGATGGTAGATCCAAGAATTTTGACCAGTCATATGGGTAACATGTATAGTTAGCTTGAAGGCAGGTGACTACAAGTCAAAGCAGAGCTCCAGGCTCCTTCAGAAAAAATAAAAGTCAGCAGCTACAGATACTGTAGCTGCTGACTTTTAATATTAGGACGCTTACCTGTCCACGAATCCAACAGTGTCCTCACCCGAGCCGATTTTTCAATCAGCTCTAGGGTGCTGTTGCTGCCATCTCGGCTATGGGAAACCGGCAAAGAAGCCTTTCAGCTTTGCAGCCCCTTCCCCCCTGCGCATGTGCAAAGCACGTTGCGCTTTGTGAATGGCCCGGCAGCAGGGGAAGGAGGGGGGGTGAGCTTCCGATTGAGTTTGCGACGACTAACTCACCCAGAAATGCCAAATGTGGCAGCCAAATGAGGCAGACAAGTGGAGCTTCCCCTTTTGGGTGGAGCTCCATTTTAATTTTGCTTTGTACCACAAAAGGTTAATGTTTTGTGTCTCAGGGGTTGACAGTGTGTGCTGTGGTGTGCCTCCCCTGCATGTGTCATTTCCTGTCTTTCTGGAAAGTGATAAATGCAGGAGGAGGTTAGGCCTTGTGGTCAGACAGTCATGGGAAATGACCAGTGAGAACATGTAAAATGTGATTGTCATACCATGTTTGGGGCTACCCCAGAACAGGATCCTGGTATGGGACTATGGACTGTAATGTGACCATGTTATGGAAAAAAGCTTATCTAAAAGGTATGGACACCACAGCAAAACCACAGCCCAGTAAAGCATTTATAACGAGAGAATGGAAATATGGTGATTATCACATTATAGCAATTGTATTGCTATGGAAACTGCTGCTGAACTGTAACTACAACTAAGTTACTACAGTAAAAGAAGCTATTGGTTAAGAGAAGACATCTGTCAGATTTACTTTTGAGGAGTAAACAAGAGTGTGCTTTTACAGTGTATTGATGAACTGGGGAACGAAGTGTGCAATCACAAGTTAACCCTTGAGATTTTTAAGTAGGGAGTGATAAGAAGGAGGAGCATCAATTTTGGAGAGCAGTGTTAACCTGTGATGGAGGTTCCATAGGTAGGGGTGGCTAGGTACATGGTGTACACCACCAAACAGCTGGGCCTCTGTCCTAGGGCCCACTGTGGAATGGAACCCTTCTAGGGAATGGGCCTGTAACCACGTATGTGCAAGGTCTTGCAAAATAAGTGCAGTGGCTCCACTCTTTGCCTTCAGGCTGGGCACAATGAAGTGTAGTGTACAGTTTTGAAGAGCTGGTGGAGAAACTCAGCGTTCAATGCTGTATCTCTCAAAATGTCTCTGTAATAGGTGTCCGAACAGGCATCACCGACATGTGCAAAGGAAGTTATCCTTCTGTATGTGGGAACCCAGTGAGGTAGTTTGGCCTCTGGCCATGAGCTGGCATTAACCCACAGGTGAAACAATATAAATATAACAGCATGCAGTTCCTCCTCCTAAACTAAAAATGTAGTAATTGGTGTAGCACCCTTTGAGCCACCTAGCAGAGCATCCTTCCTCCAGCCACACTGGTCGTTTCTCTCCCTCTCTGATTGACGGACAGCGTAGGGGGACATGATGGAAAAGGAAGGACTGGCTGCCACTACAGCCTGGGCTATGCCTGTCCCTGGCAATGAGCATAGAAGGATTTCAGTTGTTCGCCACAATGCATGTGCCTAACCCCTTTTACTGGTCACACAGGGAGAGAGATCGAGAAGAAGGGGCGTAATAGGGGGAGCCTGCAGGTGTATAGCTGAGATATTTAGTCACTGGCAGTCCACTGAGAGGACTAAAGACTGTGAGGCCGTACAGACCCAGGGTGAGAGCATTACAACGCAAGGAAAGGGTTCATGTTCCACTGGCCAGTGGCTAGAGAGTGACTTACAGGTTTATGTAGACTGTACCATTATTGCTGCAAGCATTTTCACTGCTCTACTGTGCTGAAAGTAAATACCTCTGTGTATGTGTCAGTATCAATCCTAACCTTGGCCTAGTGTGCCTAGGATTGTTAAACTTTAAGGAGGCTGTGAGGAATGATCATAGATAGTTTGTTCATTGTGCCACATATAGGACGGTGTTTGAAAATGTGTTTTTGCTGTTTGTTGTCTAACATTCTTTCTTCCACATGACTTTACTTTTAAATAATGCCCATTTAAACTGTTGTCAAGTGTGTCAGCATCACTTGAGTCCAGATACAGGGCAGTTCATCGGTGGTGCAGGATGGATGAACCCAAACAATCCAGTTGCTCCCTAGGAAGTACTGCTACATTTGTTTTGACAAAAATAGTGTTAGGATAAACATTTTTTAAGATGGCAAATTCTACCTTCATTTATGTATTTCTTGGGCTGCTAAGATCTCCAGTTTCTAATTCCATGTAATGTTTTGGCTATGCGTTGTAGTGCATGGCTTGAAAAAAGCTATCAAAAAAAAAAAATAATGCAGTCACCACATCTAAGAACGAGTTAGCCGCAATATATCACATTATTGTTTTTGGATTTAGATACGCTTTAGGTGACTATCACACAAAATTGGGAGTAGAGATACATGGTCTGCAGAGCTGTGCATAGTCAAGAAAGCTCCCCACCCCGTTTCTAGTTGGGAACACTAGTATTTAACCACTTCACACCCAGGCCAATTCTGACATTTCTCTCCTACATGTAAAATTCATCATTTTTTTTGCTCGAAAATTACATAGAACCACCAAACATTATACATATGTTTTTTTTAGCAAAGACCCTAGAGAATACAATGGCGGTCGTTGCATGGTATTTGCACAGCAATTTTTCGAACACGTTTTTTCAGAAAAAAAAACAGTTTCATGCATTAAAAAAAACAAAAAAGTAACGTTAGCCCAATTTTTTTGAAGATACGCCGAGTAAATAGATACCCAACATGTCATGCTTAAAAATTGCATGTGCTTGTGGAATGGCGCCAAACTTTGGTACTTAAAAATCCCCATAGGCGACGCTTTCAATTTTTTTACTAGATACATGTTTTGAGTTACAGAGGAGGCCTAGGGCTAGAATTATTTCTCTCGCTCTAACGTTCGCGGCGATTCCTCACATGTGTGGTTTGAACACTGTTTTCATATGTGGGTGGGACTTACGTATGCATTCGCTTCTGCGTACGAGCTTACGGGGACAGGGGCGCTTTAAATACATTTTTATTTTTTATTGTTAATTTTACGTTTATTTTTTTAGTTTGACACTTTAAAATATATTTTTTTAATTTGATCACTTTTATTCCTATTACAAGGAATGTAAACATCCCTTGTAATAGCAATATGGCATGATCGGACCTATTAACAGTGAGATATGGGATCAATAAGACCCCACATCTCACCTCTAGGCTGGGAAGCCAAAAATAAAAATAAAAAAAAAAAACGATCCTGGCTTCCCAGCCGAGGCGGCGCCGTTTTTTGAATGCAGAGGCCAGGCGTGACATCATAACATCGCGCCCAGCCTCCGAACGATCATAGAGACTCCGGCGACCATCTGGTCCACCGGAAATCTCTATGATCACCATGCGGGGGCCGCGGATCCTGTGTCCGATTCACCGATGGAAGCAGTGAGTCGGTAGAAGCACCGGAGGGCGGCGCCCATAAGAACGATCAAGCGGCGGAACAGCCGATATTATCGTTCGTATGGTGCAGGGAATCGCCGGCTGAAAAAGCCAATATCTGAATGATGTCTGTAGCTGCAGGCATCATTCAGATATAACCCCGGAAAGTGAAGGACGTCCCAGGACGGCCCTCCGGCGCGAAGTGGTTAAACTATGGGCTTCAAAGTGGCCTTTCTTATGATTTTTATAATTTTTGCCCACACACTTTGAAAAATATTTGCATAAGAATATTAAAATACTGTACATGCTCAGTAAAAATTATGGCCTTGTAGATACTAGGTATTTATGTGAAGTTGATGTCTGCTTTTCCTGTATTTGCTAGATTGCACTGATAAAACGTAGCCAAAAGCTCTCTTGGATAAGTTTTATTAACATCTTTGATGGATAAAGTGGGTAATAGTACTGCAGTCCTACTGATGGTAAATGTAAAGAACTTTAACACATGATTGTAAATGATGTATATACTGTAAGGCATAAAAGCTCCTAACTGCTATCTTCCTCTAATACACTAATAAAGCTCTTTAGTCACTGTAAACCTGTCTCAGAAAAGTGGGTACAAATAACAGCTTTGAGGACATTTTCCACAAAACAGAAAGGTAATACAGAAAATAATCATGTTTTCACCAAAAGCACATATAAATAATTATTGAAAACTAAAAAAGGATACATACCTATTAAAGCATTACACCTTTTCTCTATGTTAAACAATAATTGGCTCAATTAATTCATAAGAACTCTGATCCTTCTTAATTATCTCTTCAGTATCCACTACTAATTCTGTAGTAGGCTCTTAAACGCACAGGGGGAGATTTACTCAAACTGGTGCACACAGAATCTGGTGCAGCTGTGCATAGAAGCCAATCAGATTCTAGGTTTTATTGTCTAAGCTTAATTTAACACACTGAAGTTAGAAGTTGATTGGTTATGATGCATGACTTCACCATATTGTGTGTGCACCAGTTTTAGTAAATCTACACCAAAGTGTATAAGTAATGGAAAGCAGATTCCAATGTCTTTTTGTTATATTACATTCAGCAGCACATGATTTAAAATGTATGCTTCTGTTTCCCACCCAGAGGCTGTCCCCCCCTCATCTTCCCATCTTTTCTTTCTCTATCACATCCTCCTCCTTTTTTTATTTTCCACATATTGGAAAAGGTTTCATCAGCATCCCAAAGGGTTTGTATGAAGCTGTATGCACTGCTTCCCAACATGATTTATAAAGACCCTTTATTCTATTGCTAGTCTGCCTGAAAGTTTCTCATAACCGTTCTATTGTCATTGTATCAAAATGCTAATAAAATGAAAAAAGTCTCTATTCCCTTTCAAATTTATGTTTGATGACAGCGATTGTATATGAAACTTCCCTTTTTGTGTTCATGCTTAGTTGATTATAAATAAAGGATTAAAAGTAAATAGAAAAAGGATAATGATGAAAAAATGAATACACTGGATTGTAACTACTGAGCTTTAGCTTGCAACACTTAGCAGTCATTAACACTTTGGACATGACTCAAAAAACTGAAGTAACAGATGCTGCACATATTGAGTCAATTCATTAAATTTCCCCCTTGCAGTATTAAAGTATAACTAAATACAAAAAGTTTATTTTTATTTTGGATGGTGTAAGCAATAGTGAAAACGCAAGTTTTTTTGTAAAATGTTTCCATTGTGTCCCATTGGGGAGATTTGCCTTCAGTTCTTGTTCTATAGATACAACAGAAAGTGAGAGAAAATCTCTGTAAAGTGAGGGAAATGCATTTCTAGTTGTCATCAGAACAAGTGTCCCCATTTAAAGACATTATAAACTTTCCTATGTACATCTTGTGTTTTCACCTGCATCATATATACATTGATCATATAGTTTCAAGGTGTAATTTGTTGCCCCGTACACAAAGCCTAAAGTAGAGTAAATCTTCATATTCCTGTGTCACAAGTTTCTGTTTGTGTTCAGTCATGAGACATACCACATGGCACTGCTTGGGTTAATGCATGACCTCTGTCTGTAGTGTGAGAACCAACATATCCCACATTCTCTGGATCTCTTAGCCTAGCACTAGTGCAGGTGAGAGCAACACAATAATTGCTCCCTTTTCCCATTCACTTCTGCCCGGTTCAGGGCAGGGGAGTGTGGGGGATCGGGTAGGGGTGTGTGAGGGATCGGACGGGCACTCACAGCTCAACGGCGCCATGCACCGCTCCTCCGTGAGACATCACTGGTGGGCGTTGCCCTGTGAGCATGCACTCTCGATCTGAGCCAACACAGCTGGACCGTGTGGCATCAGTTGTGGGCAGGTTTTACACATAGCCCTAGCTGGGGCCCCGCCCCACGCACTGTCTGGACCAGCGTGATGCTGATGGTGGCTCTCTGGACGTGCGGGACGTATATAAGGCATCTCCCCAGACACACAGCTTGTTGCCACACACTTGCAGACGCCATGGCTCTGAGAAGCTTTTGCTTTTAAGCACACCATTAAGGTATGTTTTGTCAACCCAGTATAAGTTGTTATTCCTTTATTATTTTTTATTCCCAACACCTTGGGTGAATCTTGATGGACCTACCTATCCATTACAGATGTTCGTATATAACTGTTTTCAACTACCTGGTTTCATGATTGAAATGGCAACCTGCTGTCTGGGGTTGATGCCTGTGCTGCCTGTCATTTGCCATATTCTTCTGCACACGTTGTCTCTTCTGGTTGCACTGTCAATTATCTGATTTGACTATATTCTGTTGTTTCAGATACCCCCTAGCATCCACCCCTGAGGAAGTGTTTTTACACGAAACATGTCGGACATCAAGGATGTAGCTACATGCTGTAATAGGACTATATTTAGATAGACCCAATCATCTTTTGACCCATACAATTTTATACCCATGTTACATCATGTTGTTATGTGCTGCTCATTTCATTGTGTTTATACACATTTTATGCTGGTTTTGATTACGACAATCTATTGCTATGTGTTATCATGTTGATATTATGTATATGGAGTGATATTGGTCATGCCATGTGCTTATGTACACGTCATCTGTATATATGTGATTTAATATTATAATACACTTATGCAACACAATCTGCTCAGTTTTTTCTTAACCCCAACCAGTCAACTGCTTCATCCAAAGTCCCAAAATGCCCCTCTTTTTATTAACACAATAATTAGGTCAGACACACAAGCATGCAGATCAATAAAGGGAAAATATGTGTTTCATCACTTTAGCACTCACAGAGAAATGGTGAGGCAATGATTGGACGCTGTGTCACCCAAATCAAGAAGTTATCTGTCCCTTTAACGAATAAGGGCAGGCTAAGTGAATGAATACATGGATATAGGGGAATCGATCAGCCATGACAGTACAAACTGCAGTCACAACATATGACCCCATCATTACAAGGTATGGTAAACAAACAGCAAAAAGTACACTATTACCTAGTTAAAGCAACAATAATAAAAAAAATTAACTGTGTGCAATGCCTTTTATAATTTGTCATGATGTTTAAATGTTTAATCAAGTTAGCAATACCAATTATTTACTTAATCAAGATATGACAGTGCCTTCAAGCTTCTGGTGTTCTAAGTAGCATAAAATAAATTAGTAAATATAAACCAAACTAGCTTGAATATTTTCCTGGGTCAGTTTATTTTCCTGGGTCATTATGTAGATATTTTTTAACGCAATAAAATTATCAGTGAAAGTATGGAATACGCAACTGCTCGGTTTTTTCAAAACCGGACGGCTGGGGAACTCCTGAACGGAGCTCTGGGAACACACAATGACACCACAGACAAGATGAGGTCAAAACATGTTCGGTTTATTCAAGGAAAATCCCAAGCTTATATACAGTTAAAACCGAAGGAGGTAGACCATTTGAAACTTGTCTAAACAAGAGTTAACCACTTGCCTACTGGGGACTTAAACCCCCCTCCTGACCAGACCAATTTTCAGCTTTCGGTGCTCTCACACTTTGAAGGACAAATACTCAGTCATGTAATACTGTACCCAAATGATTTTGTTGTCCTTTTTTTCATACAAATAGAGCTTTCTTTTGGTGGTATTTAATCATCTCTGGGTTTTTTATTTTTTGCGCTATAAATGAAAAAAGACCGAAAATTTTGAAAAAAAAAAATAATTTTTCTTAGTTTCTGTGATAAAATTTTGCAAATTATTAATTTTTCTTCATAAATTTTGGCCACAATTTATACTGCTACATATCTTTGGTAAAAAATAACCCAAATTAGTGGATATTATTTGGTCTGTGTGAAAGTTAGAGAGTCTAGCTGTGGTGCAAATCATAAAAAATTGATCACACCTGATGTACTGGTGGCCTATCGACTTGCGACCCGAACAAGCCAGGAAAGTACAAATACCCCCAAAATGACCCCTTTTTTGAAAGTAGACATTTCAAGGCATTTAGTAAGATGCATGGTGAGGTTTTTGATGTTGTAATTTTTTCCCACAATTCTTTGCAAAATTAATATTTTTTCCCCCCACAAAATTGTCATTGTAATAGGTTAGTTCTCTCTCATGGCATGTGTATAGAACAAATAATGCCCCAAAATATATTCTGCTACTCCTCCTGAGTATGGCGATACCACATGTGTGAGACTTTTTCACAACCTGGCCACACAGAGAGGCCCAACATGCAGGGAGCACCATCAGGTGTTCTAGGAGCATAAATTACACATCTAACTTTTTGACTACCTATTACACTTTTTAAGGCCCTGGAGCACCAGGACAATGACACGTGACACTGATGACAGATGGTACTGATACATGGCACTGATGACACGTGACACTGATGTGGCACTGATGACAGATGGCACTGATACGTGGCACTGATGACAGATGGCACTGATACGTGGAACTGATGACACGTGACACTGATGTGGCACTGATGACAGATGGCACTAATACGTGGCACTGATGGCACGTGACACTGATGTGGCACTGATGACAGATGACACTAATACGTGGCACTGATGACATGTGCCACTGATGTGACACTGATGAAAGATGGCACTGATACGTGCCACTGATGACACGTGACACTGATAACAGATGGCACGTGACACTGACAGATGGCACTGATGACAGATGGCACTGACAGGTGGCACTGGGGACAGATAGCACTGACAGGTGGCACTGGGGACAGGTGGCACTGAGGACAGATGGCACTGACAGGTGGCACTGATGACATGTGCCACTGATGTGACACTGATGACAGATGGCACTGATACGTGCCACTGATCACACGTGACACTGATAACAGATGGCACGTGACACTGACAGATGGCACTGATGACAGATGGCACTGACAGGTGGCACTGGGGACAGATAGCACTGACAGGTGGCACTGGGGACAGGTGGCACTGAGGACAGATGGCACTGACAGGTGGCACTGATGACATGTGCCACTGATGTGACACTGATGACAGATGGCACTGATACGTGCCACTGATCACACGTGACACTGATAACAGATGGCACGTGACACTGACAGATGGCACTGATGACAGATGGCACTGACAGGTGGCACTGGGGACAGATAGCACTGACAGATGGCCCTGACAGGTGGCACTGGGGACAGATGGCACTGACAGGTGGCACTGACAGGTGGCACTGGGGACAGATGGCACTGACAGGTGGCACTGGGGACAGATGACACTGATAGGTGGCACTGGGGACAGGTGGCACTGGGTACAGGTGGTACTGGGAACAGGTGGCACTGGGGACAGATGGCACTGATATGTACAGTGGGCACTGTGTTTTTTATAGTGTTCACTCACAGATCTGCAGCACAGGTCGCTCTCCCTCCCCACACGCGGTCTCTGTGTGAGGAGGGAGAGCCGGCAATGAGAGCTGATCTCATATGTTTACACTTGAGATCATCTTTCATTGGACACTCCGATTGAGTGCTAAATGACCACTGTAATTTGGCCATTTAGCATGATCTGTGATCGCAGAACACAGAATTTCCCTGATGCAGGCGCGCAGGGAGGGGGTAAACAGGAGGACGTCCAGGGATTCCCCCCCCCCCCTGGCAATTGAGCACCGCGCTGTAGCCGTCTTTTGGCTATAGCGCGTGCACGTGCGCGCAAGTGGTTAAAGTCATACGATGCATTCCAGCAATGTTTACAATTCAAGATGTTCTCACAATAAACCATCTCTGCTGATTAAGCATGTATGTGTAAACACAATCTCATGATGATGAGTCATACATAGTTATATGAGAAACATAAAAATATATACAGCATAAAAACATCATTAACCCTTCAGTAACAATGCAATAAACAACAATTTATTTACCATCAAGTCGCTACAATCATATATGTGTGTGATTTATCATGCCACGTAAAATCACCTTTATGTCAATAGCACATTGCTTGAGCAATAATAAATATAATATTTTATATATACATATATATATATATATATATATATATATATATATATATATATATATATATATATATATATATATATATATATACACAGCGGGTAAAATAAGTATTGATGGCGTTACCATTTTTCTAGGTAAATATATTTATAAAAGTGCTATTGATGTAAAATTTTCACCACATGTCAGTAACAACCCATACAATCCATACATAGAAACCCAAACAAAAAAGTTCAGAAATTAAGTTATGTGTAATAAAATGGAATGATACAGGTAAAAAGTATTGAACACATGCAGAAAGGGAGGTGCAAAAAGGCACAGAAAGCCAAGACACCACCTGAAATCTATCAGTAATTATAAAGCAATCCTGCCCATTGTCAGTGCAACATAATATCAGCTGGTTCAGTCTCAACTGATGGCCTATAAAAAGGTGTCTCATTACCAAGGTGTCACACAAGAAACATTTCATGATGGGTAAAAGCAAAGAGTTCTCTCAAGATCTTTGCAAACTTATTGTTGCAAAACATACTGATGGCATTGGTTACGGGATTTCTAAACTCTTTTTTTCTTTATTATTATTTTTATTTACAAATATGTAGAAAGACAAATCAGTACAACTTCCATCATGCTCAACATGAGCATAACATATAAAAGGTATAAAGTCTTGTACACATAAATGTAGTAGTTACAGAGTTACATTCATATATAGTTAAGCTTCCAGTCTTAACAAAGATCAGTGAAAATCCCTCCTTGACCCTATACAACCAGTCTGAATGTATAGCAATGCTACAACTAGTGCATAGAAATAATCTCTTATGAACACAGAAAGCAATAACAAATAACTCTCCCCTTACATATGAGTAGCAGTGAGAGTGGAGGAGCACCAGACATCGCACACCTTGCGGTACTTACTGGGACATACCCTATGTTCAAAAATATATATTTTTTCATAAGGTAGTATCTGGTTCACCATCTGGATCCATTGGCGGATGGATGGAGGAGCAGATATGATTTATAAACTTTAAGGATTAAGGATTTCTAAACTTCTGAATGCTCCAGTGAGCACTGTTGGGGACATAATCCAGAAGTGGAAAGAACATCATTTCATCATAAACCGGCCCCGCCCAGGTGCTCCTCACAAGATTTTTGACAGAGGAGTGAAAATAATTATCAGAAGAGTTGCCCAAGAGCCAAAGACTACTTTTGGAGAGCTTCAGAAAGTCCTGGAACTAGCAGGTACAATTATTTTTTAAATGAAAACAATAAGTAATGCACTCAACCGCCATGGCCTTTATGCACGTTCACTACACAAGACTCCATTTCTGAAGTGAAAACAGCATGTTAAAGCTAGTTTACAACTTGCTGCACAACATTTAGACAAGCCTGTGCAATACTGGGAGAATACAGTCTAGTCAGAAGAGACCAAAATTGAACTCTTTGGATACCATAATACACACCATGTTTGGAGGTCGAGGGGGCACTGCACATTACCCCAAAAACACCCCCATACCAACAGTGAAGTTTGGAGGTGGGAACATCATGGTATGGGGCTGTTTTTCAGCATACAGTACTGGCAAACTTAATTTCATTGAAGGAAGGATGAATGGAAAAATTTACCAAGACATTCTTGATAAAAATCAGTTGCCATCTACCAGGATAATGAAGATGAAACAAGGGTGGACATTTCAGCAAGACAGTGATCCCAAACACAAAGCCAAGGAAACTCTCAATTGGTTTTAAAGAAAGAAAATAAAGCTGCTAGAATGACCCAGCCAATCACCTGACTTGAATCCAATAGAACATCTATGGAAAGAACTAAAGATCAGAGTTCATAGAAGAGGCCCACGGAAACTTCAAGATTGGAAGACTGTGTGGAAGAATGGGCCAAAATCACATCTGAGCAAAGCATTGCGACTAGTTTCTCCATACAGGAGGCGTCTTCAAGCTGTCATTACCAACAAAGGATTTTGTACTAAGTATTAAATGAATTTCAGTTAGTGTGGTCAATTCTTTTTCCCTGTGTCATTCCATTTTATTTCACATAACTTCATTTCTGAACTTGTTTGTTTTGATTTCTTTGTACAGTATGTATGGATTGCATGGGTTGTTACCGACATGTGGTGAAAATGTAATGTCAATTGCACCTTTAGAAATTTAGAAATATATTTACCTAGAAAAATTGTAACATGTTCAATACTAATTTTTCCCTCTGTATATATATATATATATATATGTATATATATATATATATATATTGAGGCTGAGGAACTTAATGCAAGGGTTGAGCCAATGCTACTGGCTACACAGTTCAACTTAATTACTAGATTCCTGAGGTGGAGAATACCGTCAACAAGGATATAATGCAAAAGCTCGATCACACAAAATAATTAAAAAAACATTCAGTTAAATTCAGAAGTGAGATAAAAATGTTTCAGGGTAGTTACTAAATTATACCCTACCAACAACGATATTTGTGATGGGTTATGGAACCACACCCAGGGATTTGCAAGGCTGCTTAAATCATGACCTGTACAGAATTTCTAGAGGGCTTTCAAGGAGATTGATCGACAGAGCCTTAGATCGGGATAGCGTGATATTCGAGTGCGCCTGATTTTGAGAGAATGCTCTTGTTGGAACAGTAAGTATTCTAGATAGCGTGTTTGATTGAGAGAGAGTGATCTTGTTGGAAGAGTAAGTATCCAAGAGAGTGTGTCTGATTCTTCCATGACCTTCCCTTTTTATTCTCAAAATTACCTTATCCAAGGACTAGCCTAGAAGGTGTATTTCAAAATATTGACCCACATCTGATTGGAAGGTACTTCTTTAGATTAAAGGGGTTGTAAAGGTACATTTAAAAAAAAAAAATAACAAACATGTCTATACTTACCTACTCTGTTCAATGGAATCGCACAGAGTGACCAGGAACCTCCTCTTTTCGGGTCCCCCGCCAGAACTCCTGGCTCCTCCTCTCTGTCCAGTGCCCCCATGGGAAGCTGCTTCCCAAGTCCCTCTGCTGCATCCATTGACACAGACAGAATAATAGGTGGGGAGTTTGGGACTTTAAATGAAGCACACGGTCTGTGCCTGACAAAAGATGTAATGGGGTAAAATTAATTATTGCAAATTCATATGTATACACGTCATCTAAATTACACATATGCAGTATAAACAATGGTAAAAAACATGTGATCATTTGGTTGTAGATAATGAGTCTAAGTAGATTCCTATCAATAGGTATTCTACAAAAATTCTTCCTCTATGAAAAGAAGATATCTATTGACCTCTATTATGTTTTTGGTTCCTATTTTTGTTTATTATATTATATCTCTTATTGAACATATGTCTAATTTTGATAAAAATGTATTTCCTAAGTTCAGGTTCTGTTTCAGCTGGATCAGTTTTTTGGCAACTGTTTTGTTACGTTTCATATGGCCTTAGTTTAAGAGCAGTGCAGCATGCACACTTGTGACCTGAGAGCCACATAATGTGTGTATACTGGGATTTATTCCCGGAAATCTAGTGAAGGCCTAGTTGGTTTTATTTATTTTTTTCTTTCTTCCTTTTGCCCCCTTTTTTTACCCCTCCTTTTCTCTTCCCTTCCACACCTTTTCCCTCAAGCACCCAGAATGGACTCGTCAAACTTTGTCTCCTGGAATGTGAAGGGACGTAACACACCCGAAAAAAGAAAAATGCTCTTTCTAGACCTAAAATGCCTTCATGTCAATATTGCTTTTATACAGGAAACTCATTTCAAAGAGGGAAACATTCCCATACTTAAGAACAAAGATTTCCCGCTTGCATACCACTCCACTAACACTACCACTAAATCCAAAGGGGTCTCTATCTTAATATCTAAAAGAATCCCATGGTCTCTACTTGATTTACGAACAGGGGAGGAAGGTCGATATCTCTTCATCAAGGGTAAGATTGGTGATAATAAACTTACCTTAGCAACGATCTATGGTCCCAACATCAATCAAGATGGTTTCCTTACATGGACTTTAGAGAAATTGACCCTCTTTTCAGAAGGTATACTTCTTTTGGGTGGTGATTTTAATATCCCTTTTGACCTAAATTTATATACATCCTCCGGGATTTCCTCTGTGTCTCCTGGTACCCATTAACGTGCTCTACAAGCCATTCATAAAACACAATTTAGCGATATATGGCGTTTACAACAGCCAGACGAACGCGATTACTCTTTTTACTCCCCTCCTCACAAAGTATATTCTTGCATCGACCTAGTTCTGATCTCACATCAGCATCTCTCCATGGTAGTTTTGACGACCATCGGCAATATAACCTGGTCAGATCATGCCCCTGTTTACCTAAAACTCTTACTAAAGAAAGACCCCTCCTTCAGAGCTTGGCATTGGAAATTAAATGAAAGCCTTTTACATGAACCTTCAGTGCTAGAAGATTTAACTAATGAGCTAAACTTTTATTTATAATCCAACATCACACCTGACATCAATCCTTACATAGTCTGGGAAGCACATAAAATCGTAATTAGAGGCATCCTGATTAAACATAGCACCCATCTTAAACGTAACAGAGATGCTAAACTTACTGCCTTACTCTCTGAAATACAGAAACTAGAACTCTCTCACAAACATATCCCAGACATCAGGACATAAAAAGAACTTCTAAATCTCAGACGACAGACAACTCAAATCATGCAAAAAACATTACTATGCATATGGTGATAAATGTGGAGGCTCATTAGCTCAAGCCTTACAGGACCAACGCTCTTTTTTCATGATATTGTCTAATCAAATTGCAGACACATTCAAAGACTTTTATAAGAACCTTTTATAGGTCTCTATGTAATATATCTCCTGCTAATACATCATCTGTTCCACCCCCATTGCATTCCAAACTCAGTTTATAGTCCACACATACTTTAAATTCCCCAGTTACTGCATATGACATCTTGACAGCTATAAATTAATCTAAAACAGGTAAATCCCCTGGCCCAGACGGCTTTACACTGCATTGTTACAAAAAAAATTTCCATTCTTAGCCCCACATTTAGAGAAAGCGTTCAATTCTCTAAGTAACTTATCCTCAATCCCCGTGGAAACCCTTAAGGCCCCTTTCACACTTATACGACTTGTCCCACGATTTGGGACTGCAAAGTAGCATTACAAGTCGTTCCCCATGATTTCCAATGACAGTCATTCATATTAGTATGGCTTCAAGTCATTCCGACTTCAAAGTCATCCCTGCACTACTTTGGTCCGATTTTGATGCCACTTACACCTTGAAATTGACTTGAAATCGCTGCAAAATCGCGGCCGAAAAATCGCGCAAATATGAAGTCGCACAAGTGTGAGAGGGGCCTAAGGCCTATATCTCTGTCATACCGTCCAATGTCATTTCTAAACGTAGACCTTAAATTGTTTACTAAAATTTTAGCTACTCAGACTCAGCAACACCTACCAAACCTAATCTAGATCTAGAAGTTAGTTTTGTTCCTACTCGTGAAGCTAGGGACAATACCATTAAAATTCTTAATCTTGTCCACTTGGCAACTTCACAAAACATTCCATGCATTCTCTTGGCAACAGATGCCAAGAAGGCATTTGACAAAGTGAATTGGGACTATATGTTTGCTGTACTTAAACATATCAATCTTGGTGAAAAAATTCTTTCTTGGATAAAAGCTATCCATTCTTCACCAGCCGCTCAGGTCAAAATCAGAGTTTTATCCAAACCCTTTTTTGCTCTTTCATTTGAACCCTTTCTTTATAAAATCTGACATAATCCTGACATTACTGGACTACAGTTGGGGTCCTCTCAGTATAAAGTCTCTGCTTACGCAGATGACATGTTATTCTCTCTTACCAATCAACCTATTGTATTTTCCAATCTCCTTTATTAATTTGATCAATATGGAATTATCTCCAACTTCAAGATACATCCAAATCAGAGGCTAGATGGGGATAGCGAAATTCAGATGGACCAGCCACGCCCTGAAATACCTTGGCACTTATTCTCCTCCACATTTGAACCAGGTCTTCCCACTTACCATTCCACCTCTTCTTTCAGAACTCCATATGCTACTTCAAAAGTGGCAATCAGGTATGTTCTCCTGGTTCGGCCGTTGCAACATTTAAAAAATGTCCATTCTACCTAAATTCTTATACCTCTTTCAAGCTCTACCAATACATTATTCTGCTTCTTTTTTCAAGAAAATAAATTCTCTCTTCGGTGATTATTTAGACTGGTAAGAAACCCAGAATTTCCCGGCAATTACTGTCACTACCCAAACGAAATGGTGGCTTAGCCTTACCTGATCCTGTACAATATTATCGTGCCAACATACAAATCTTAAACTTTGGCCACACATTGAACAGACACAATTTAACATTCTCCTTCGTAGTGCACCTTGGTGCTTTGCTGACCTCCCATCCTCACTTCGTTCACATCCTATAATTGGGCCTACTCTGAAAATTAGCGCCAAACCCCTTTCCAAATCTTCTCTAATCTCTAACATCTCCCCATTTTGGGGAATTCACGTTTTTCCACCATGATTAATAGATGGCACATTCCAAAACTTGCTTCAATCCCATTTTTTTTCAAGCCTCTCACTTTCTAGAATCCCCCCGATGGCCTTCCATTATCTCCCTAACACAAGTTTCAGGTCCATTCTATCTAGACTTCTGGAGAGTGCTTCAAATTCGATACTTTCTTCGATCACTCCCTCTCCCTCATGTCTTTCAGAAAACGTTATCTCCCCTGGAAAAATTATGCTCTAATAAAGGACAAATAAATCATTCCATTTCACTGATGTATTCCCTTTTGAATACTCCATCTGATGATTATAAACCTAATTATATTTGGAAATGGGAGGTCAACTTAGTTTTTATAATCAACAAAGTAGACGAATTATCAGATTTTCGCTCAAATCTTCCATAGCTAACAGAATACAGGAATCCAACTTTAAGCTTTTAGCAAGATGGTACAAGACCCCATTAATTCTGCATACTATCTTTACCTTCCTTTTCAGACCATTGTTGGAGATGCCAGAATGGCAGAGGAGACTTTTTACATTTATTTTGGTCCTGTCCTAAACTAAAACATTTCTGGAGAGGAGTACAGAGGCTTTTGCAAAAATGTACTGATTATGAACTTTCCGAAGATCCCTTGTTTTTCCTCCTACATAACTCAAAGATACCTATTAAAACCTATAAGAAATCGGTTTTGCGGCACTTTATCAACGCCGCTAAATCTTGTATTTCTTCAAAATGGAGAAACCTACACCCTCCTACTCTGTCACTATGGTTGTCAAAAATTGAAGACCTAATAATCCCAAAATCGACCTGAAGATTACAATAAAACATGGTTTAATTGGAATACCTTTAAGTATTCTGATTAGGAAAAGGCATTAGTTGAAAGCTGTTGCTGAATTAATGACAATTATCATTCTGGATGCTTGCTACCTATCCCAACCCACCCCTCCCTTTTTGGTTTTACTAATATTATAACCAGGTTTAATCTCTACATTAATTTCAGTTCGGGGAATTCCACTGCTATGTACCACATTATTTTTCCTAACCATTTATTCCTTAATACTAATAATATTTCCTAATTCTTTTACTATAATTATTTATGTTTTTTTTTTCTTTTTTCCTATTACAATGACTATTGATATTATCTGTATATTTGCATGTAAAAAATGTAATTATTTCTATTAAATAAAGAATATGAAGGAGAAAAAGAAAACGCTACTGTTATTGTAGATAAAAAAATAATAATTTTAATTATAGAATTTTTTCATTTTATAATGATATTAAAGCATGTTATTTTCAAATGAACTAAAGACAGTTTTTTTTTATTTTATTGTTTGAAGCTGCAAAAAAATCCAAGAATCATAATTTCAGTCACAGTACACTGAAATGGAATAGTAATTTGTAAAAACTAAAAGTAATAAAACTTAAAATAATTCTGCAGGAGTAATCTTTTTTGAACTTTACATGTAGAAGAAGTTGCTTTCATCTGTATTGTTTTTTTTACCCAAAAATGGGAATTATGCAATTTTTTTTTTATTTGTTTTCTGTTTTGGCAGTTGTGCTTTTGATTGACCTACAGTGACACCGCAAGAATAACAATTTTGTCACATTGCATAATATGCAACATGGATAGTATTTAGCCCAGTAAGCGATTCAATTCGTATTTGCAGCGCTATACAAGTCAGCGCTATACAAGTTCAGTAACTAAAGATAGCTAATAATAATTTTTCCAATGTATTAAAGAAAAGCACTTATTGACTAATGTGAGAGTAACTCTGTAGGAAAAATAAAAGGAAGGTCATCTATTATTGTGGCTGGTAGCGCAAAGTCCTTGGAGATTATGGATTTCAAAATAATAGGAATATCAACTGGCCGCATCGATACAGATTAGAAATCATTTGGTTTTTAGATTTAACAATTTTTTATGGCCTAGCAAGAAACAATGTTAAGTAAACAGATCATAATGCATGCATCCCTACCTTCGATTGGCCCTGCCCTTTCTGGATAAATGCTGACCCAAAAATAAATGTTCTCATTACACCTTTTGTTCATTAACAGGTTCACTATTCCATAATCAGCTTTAATTGATCTTCTCCTCACTTTACATATATAAATGTCTGAGTTACCAGTAAGTTTTAACTTACATATTACAATGCACCTCCCTCCTTCTTGTGGCAGTTCTTGGTGACTGGTTGGTTAGGCACTGAGTGTTGCTTTGTTTTGGAGTAGAGCAGTGAGAGTAATGTCCTGTACATATGAGCGGATTTACCATTGGAAAAAACTTGGATGGTTTTTCCGCCGGAATTCTGCTGAAGCTTGGCTTGCATACACACAGTCACACAAGAACGCGGTGACATACAACACTACGACGAGTCGAGAAAATTAAGTTCAATGCTTCTGAGCATGCGTCGAATTGTTTCCGAGCATTCGTAGGAATTTTGCGCGTCGGAATTTGTAGACGATCGGAATTTCTGATCTGAACTTTTTCCGACCGAAAAATTTAGAACATGCTCTCAATCTTTTGCTGACTGAAATTCTGCCAGAAAAAGTTTGATGGAGCATACACACGATCACATTTTCCAACCAAAAGCTCTTATCGGACTTTTGCTGGCGTAATTTCCGATCGTGTGTTCGGGGCATAAGAGAGGTCACCAGAACACCATGGGTCTCCAAAATTGGGTCCAAAGTTTTATTCAGTGATCACATGGTTACAGAAAACAGCAACGTTCCAAAGCCATGCAGGACCCTTTCACGAGGCATGTGACAGGGTCCTGCATGGCTCCAAACCGTTGATGTGCTGTAATGATGTGATCACTGAATAAAGCTTAGGACACAGTTTTGGAGACCCATCGTGTGCTGGTGACGTCTCTCACTCTAATTGTTCAAAGTTCCAGCCAGTAGTTGTTTTAGCCCCTACTTTTACATACAGCCACTTTTACAGGAACGCGTGTTTTGGAAATAGTGCGTTGGAGTAAAGTACTAGTCTCCATCATGGGCGGCACATACGTTAAGGGTGCATGGGCACCGCCTCCCCTATCCTTACCACAGCCACCCCCTCCTCATGCTTTCAGGATGCTGGGTGCATAAATGACTGTGGCAGTGTTTTTTTGAAGCACCCGATTAGAGCCTGAGTCTCTAATAGGCTTCAAAATAGGGTGGATTCTGGGCACAGAGCATTGCGGTCGGAGCCCACCTAGGTGTGTTAGACTAGCGAATGAATATTCACTATTCTCACACTGAATCGCCTCTCTGCCAATCAGGAAGTGCGGCTCTGAGACACGTTTCCCAATTGGCAGGAAGGATAAGCATTCCAATTGGCCTAGAAGGAGGAGGGAGGAGATGCACGGCAGAAGTCGACATGATGCCAAGAAGGACAGCAGCAGAAGGGGAAGATGCCGCAAGTCTGGAAGCGTTGCTCGCTATAGAGGGGAAGGAGAAGCCGCAGTGATGCAGAGAGCAGGGAAAGGTAGAAGCCGTTGCCTGTCGGGAAGCGCTGCCCGCCATAGATGGGGTAAGTTCCGGGCTCCCAACTGACCAGACCAGGGGGGTGTGGGTTACCCGATCGACGCCCCCCAAAAAATTTACCACCAGCCGCCACTGGTCTCCATACTGAAGCCCAGGGGCCTGATGTGGCCCTTGGCTTGCCTTTATCTGGCCCTTGGGCACTATTTCTCCCACTGATATGAGACACTATTCTGCACACTGACACGAACAAAGGGGCACCATTTCTCCCACTGACACCAATAATGGGACACTATTCATTTCTGTGATACCAACGATGGGGATCCCCCCCCCCATACTAAATGTAGGCAATGTTTACTCCCACTGACCAAATGTAGGCAATGTTTACTCCCACTGATGCCAGCCCTGCTGGTCACAGTCTGCCCCCCCCCCCCCCCCCCCATAATGTCTGAAGGACAATAAACCAGCCCTTTGTTTAGAAAGTTTGGAGACCCCTGGAATAGAGGGTAGTGTCATGTGTTCCCCCTGACCTGAAAAGACTAAATATTTTCTGGAAGATTAGGCAATGGATTGGAGCAAACCAATTACTAGTAGTATGGGAAAAATACAGGCTCACATTAACTTTTTAAAATTTTTAATATTCAGGCTAAAGCAGGCCGTAGATGAATCAAAATTAGGTTCAGCAGAGACCGGCCAAATTTCATTCCATCTATGGCCATTCCTGCTCATGGACAGTTGATCTAATAATCAAATTCTCATGAAGGGGTTTGTTGAAAATTCTTTGTTTGATCAGCGCTGCAGCCAAATGTCTGAAGCACTGATCAGTGTATTCTGTCAGAATACAATAGCAGAGTGGGGATCCACCTTGCTTGTGTGAATGGGGGAATCTGCTCAGTTTTTTTTTATCAGCCCGCTGGCTGTTTGAAATAAAATTGACCCATTTATGGCCAACTTTAGAGCTTGATGAAGTGTTAAACCCAAAACCAAAAAATGTAATATATTGCAGCTTACCATTCCTTAGATGTGGTGGCTGTATTAATTTACTTATTTAAGTATTCCCCTCTGTTTTCACCTGGTGATCTCGCCAGTAACACACCTCCTGTATTAGGATGTCTTTACTCTGGATGAAGGAGCAACAGAGACACCTTTGGACAGCAGTATTGTCAGTCAGGGGGATGAGAGTGTTAGATGTACCAGCAATTTTAGATACACTAAATAAATTGAAGCAAAACTCTAGCTAACAAGTTATTAGCAGTTTCAGCAAAGTTTTGTTCCTTTTAGGATAAAGATTTTACATAAATGAATAAAAGCTTTCCATTGTAAACACTCCTGTCAGTGGTAAATGGGTTGTCTGCTACATTTGCAGGGCAGCTTGTTCTGTTGAAAAACAACAGACTTACTGGCCAGGTCACCAGGTGAAAATAAAAGAAAGATAGCCTAAAAAGGAAACTAGCACAGCCATCACATCCAAGAATGGGTAAGCTGCAATATAATACATGTTTGCCTTTGGGTTTAACACCATTTTACACAGGTTAATAACACCAAAGAATACCTAAAAGAAATAACATTTTAAAATACAATTTTCCATAAAAATAATATGATAATTAGTTGAAATATTGGAAGGAACACACTAAAACGCAGGGTGCTTAGCAATGAAAAAATAAGCCTTCAGAATGTGTTATACAGTATATTGTTTGTGATAAAAAGTGAGAAATGTCTTCCAATAAGCCTGGTTGGTTTTATATAATGAACATTTTGCAACCAAAAGCTGTGATCATGGTATTAGATATTAATGTTTAGATGTTTTAAAATTGATGATTTTAGAAAAAAACATTAGTTATATGTCCGCATATGCTATTGTATTGCCATCATGGAAAGAAACATCTTACTTCAATATAGCAGTGGTTTTATGATTTATTTACTATTTGGATTATGTTTTATGGCCCTTATTTAACCACTTGCCTACCAGGCACGAACACCCCCTTCCTGACCAAGCCATTTTTCAGCTTTCAGCGCTGTCGCATTTTGAATGACAAGTGCGCGGTCATGCAACGACGTACCCAAATAAAAATGTTATCTTTTTTTCCCCACAAATAGAGCTTTCTTTTGGTGGTATTTGATCACCTCTGCGGATTTTATTTCTTGCGCTATAAACAAAAGAAGAGGAACAAGTTTGAAAAAACGCAAGATTTTTTACTATAATAAATATCCAATTTTTTTTTTAACAAATCTTTTCCTCAGTTTAGGCCGATACGTATTCTTCTACATATTTTTGGTAAAAAAAAAATCGCAATAAGCGTATATTGATTGGTTTGCTCAAAAGTTATAGCATCTACAAAATAGGGGATAGATTTATAGCATTTTTATTTTTTTTACTAGTAATGGCGGCGATCTGCGATTTTTATCGTGACTGCGATATTGCGGCGGACATATCGGACACTTTTGACACATTTTTGGGATCATTCACATTTATACAGCGATCCGTGATATAAAAATGCATTGATTACTGTATAAATGTAACTGGCAGGAAAGGGGTTAACACTAGGGGGTGATCAAGGGGTTAGTATGTTCCCTATGTGAGTGATTCTTACTGTGGGGGGAGGGGACTGACCGGGGGAGGGGACCGATCGGTGTCCCTATGTACAAGGGACACGCCATCTGTCTCCTCTCCTCTGACAGGACGTGGATCTGTGTGTTTACAGATCCACGTCCCGCTCAGTTACTGGGCAATCGCGGGTGCCCGGAGGACATCGCGACCGCCTGGCACGGGCATCGGGTCCCCAGCGACGCGCGCACGCCCCCTAGTGGCCGCAAAGTTAGTGCCGTCATATGACGGCGGGCCGGAACAAGAGATGTTTCTTCCCACCGTCATATGACGTTAGGCGGTCTGAAACTGGTTAATGAATTAGTTCAAGCACTGCTTCATCAATCTTGCCTACAACAATAATATTTTTAGTTCCTGTGATCTGATACATGTGGAATGCTACATGAATTTGTTTTAAAAAATATTAAATATATTCTTGCACAAAACAACAGTAAACACAGAAGATGGGTTGTGGATGGGTCATTCAGCATGACAATGACCCAAAACATACCGCAAAGGCAACAAAGTAGTGGCTCAAGAAGAAGCACATTAAGGTCATGAAGTGGCCTGGCCAGTCTCCAGACCTTAATCTTATAAAAAAATGTATGGAGGGAGCTGAAACTTCGAGTTGCCAAGTGACAGCCAAGAAACCTTAAGGATTGAGAGAAGATCTGTAAAGAAGAGTGGACCAAAATCCATCCTGAGATGTGTTCAAACCTGGTAACTACAAGAAACGTCTTACCTCTGTGCTTGCCAACAAGGGGTTCTCCAACCAAATACTAAGTCATGTTTTGCTTGGGGATCAAATAAAGGAAAATTTATTATCAAATACTTACCGTAATTTTCCTTTCCTGATGGACTCCATGGCAGCCTACGTGTGGGTTAACCCCGCCTCCTCTCCAATGCTATAGGACCCCCTACCCTATAAGATTGAGCTCACCTGTACAGACTGTGTTCCGTAACTAGCCTACTCAATAACTGAAGGGTGGGAACTCCGTCTGCCATGGAGTCCATCAGGAAAGGAAAATTACGGTAAGTATTTGATAATAAATTTTCCTTTTTCCTGACAGACTCCATGGCAGCCTACGTGTGGGAAATAACTAGCCAATCCACACGGGTGAGCATGCTGAACAGAGATAATTTCAATTTGACCCGTCAACCGACAGGATTTATCAACCAAAGTTCACAGAAGACAGTAAAGCAATCTCAATACAGTAATGTGACATTAAAGTTCAATTAGAGGACCATGAGGCCGCTTTGCAGACCACTTTTGGAGCCATGTGACGGGCTGCTGGCTATGAACCGCTATACCCCTGGTGAAACGTGCCGGCACTGCCTCCGGAGGAGCCAGACCCTAGTCCTAAAAAGGTTGATGGATGAACTGTGCGATCCAGGCCGTAGCCGTTCTGGCTGCAGCTTGATTCCGTTTGCTATTGTCAAAGTGCAGGACCATCAGGTAGAGAGTGTCTTAACAGCGAGGAAGTAGCCTGCAGGCAAACCTTCAGAGTTTCGCCCCCAACCAGAGGATGAACTTCAGTGGATCCCTGGGTCCTAAATGTAGGTATGGCGACTTCCTAGTTCTCATGGAACCTAGGAGGTAATTCATGAATTGAGCTGAGCATAGAAATAAGGACCATCCGGTCCGGAAAGAAGAACAGACGAGATTCTTCGTAACTTAGGGACGTAACCTTTAAGACCCTCTTAGCCAAGGTAATAGCCACCAGAAAAGTGATTTTTGCCAGAAGGTTTCCAAATAGGAAGCGGGAAGGACCCCGTATTACTGAGTTCAGACAGTGAGTCGATGACAAGGGAAAGATCCCAATTGGGAAACTTGGTCCCTTTTGAGGGCTGAGTATTAACTGCCCACTGAACAACTGCTGAACTCAAGGATGAACAGCCCATGAAGTTCCAGAGCACGCCAACAAGGCTAAGACTTGGACTCTGATGGAGCCGATGAATAGAGACAAATCTAGACTGGAAGAAAAAAGAAAGCTTAGGATATCGTAAGCTTTTGGATTTCTTCATGATCTGTCTGAAGGTTGAGAACTCTACAGATTTGGCCCATATTCTCCTATTGACCTAATTCGTGCTCGTCCCTGTAGAGCTCATGAGAGTGTAAATCACCCTTAAGCGCACCTGAGCCGGACAAGGGTGCCGATCTGCCCCTTGAAAACGGAAGGTCCAACCCGAGAAGAAGAAGCACTGGATCCCGGAGGCTGAGCTGACTCAGGAGGAGAAATCAAGGCTCGATCGACTGGTAAGGAGCTACTGCCACCACTTTGACCGCTTCCGCATGAGATCTTCATAATAACCTGAGAATTAATGGGGAGTGGTGGAAAGCGTATGCCCTCTTGAAACTCAATCGATCTGTCAGGGCATCCATTCCAGAGGTCTAGCCGCAACAGCCCCGAGCTGTAACACCTCATCAGCTTGAAGTTGCCTGGGAAGAGAATAGATCCACCTCGGGCATGACTCCCAGGAACAGCCACTTGAATGTCTGCACACTAAGAGACCCCTCGTTAGTGTCTAACCGAATACGCAACAGGAAATCCACTCAGACAATCTGGACTCTGGGGATATAGGCAGTTGAAACGCCGGTCAAGCTCTTCTGGGCCCAAGACGTGATGGGCTCGCCCTCACGGAATAGTGTGCAGCTTCGAGTGCCACTATGACTCTTCACAAAAGGAGATCACCATTGTGTCGTCCATTCTTAATAATACTGACTCTCCCTTCCGGAAGATGGGAGAAGGACTGAAGGGCACACAAGGCTGCCCGAAGATCCATAACATTCTAGCCCGGGTTGAGAAGACGCATACCCAACCTTCCTGAGCAAGATCCAAACTGCCGAGGGCTCTCCAATCGGTCGTGACCTTGACCCATGAGATGGGGCAACGAAGTGACAACTGATCAGACTTTGCGCTGAAGTCACCAGAAGAGACTGCTCCTCACCGTTTGATGATACATTCATAGGTTGACTGTAGCCCCTTAATTTCCAATGCTGCAGAAATCCTGACTGGAAAGGGTACAACCTCTGCAGGGACCACTTGGCCATAGGGGTCGCGGAGACCATTGAGCCGATTAGTTTTCTTCTTTTTTTTTTTTTTTTTTTTAAATTAGGAACCACCTGAAGCCGGTCGAGGTGGAGATTACCTGTTCCCTGTGAACAAACAGCTGGTCTTAATCCTAGGATAGCCACAGGAGGTCGTCGAAATAGTGATAAGACGATAAGGGCCCCTATGGCCAGAGGAATTCTTAAGACTCGGGTGAGGCTGTCAGCCCGAAAAGGAGGTAGAAGAAGAACAGTAGATGGTCTTACCCAACTGTAACCGGAGGAAAACATATTTTAAGTCGATTGAGATTAGCCCATCGCCCGGCCGTACAGAAGGTCGACAAAGCCTTCCTTTGAATCTTTCAAATTCTATATATTATATACTTGTATAGGTAAATTACACCTACACTAGTCACCATAAACTGTTTCTTTAGTGTTAAGAAGAGGGTTAGGTATACCTCCTGGAATTTCTCGACCCTCGGGATGTGTACAGTAACGCCTGCTTCAGCTCCATAACGGCTGAACTTCTGGAGAGATAAGAATATGAATACCACTCTGAGTCTGGATGCAAAGTGATGTCCACCCTGATTCGGTACAGCTGGTGCAGGCTCTGATCACAACAGAGAGGAAAAAAGGGAAGTCTGGATGGCCGCACTTCAGCAAAAACTTCTTTATTAGGCAAAAGATAAAATCCAAAGTAGTGACACCTCATGCGATACCGCAAAACAGCAACAGTAGCTTACGCGTTTCACGCCTCAAAGGCGCTTAGTCATAGCTGAACTTCTGGAGAACTGTTCCGAAGCTCACCTGGGTACGAAGACTATCTTCTTTATCCAGGCTTCCATAGCCTTAGACATAGCTACTAGAGCCAGGGCAGGGTTACAAACCATACCAGCAAACCCATAAGTTTCCTTGAGGTCTTGGTCAATCTCTCTCAAGCTTGTCTTGCATGGCACAGCATCTTCTAAAGGTAGAGTAACCTGCTTTCCCAAACACAACACAGCTGCATCTATGAGGGGGGTGTTTCCCAGACCCCCCGCTTCTTCTGCCTTGAAGGCATACAATCCGGGGGTATTGTTTGACATCAAAATTTTCTTGTCCACCTTCTTTCACTCCTCATCCGTAAGGAGCCAAAGAGAGGAAAGCGATCTTTCCCCAGGTGCCTAAGAACTATTTTACTTATCCTGGGGGGTGGGAGGTGGTAGGGCTTCCTTAATCTCTTTGCCCCATGGAGGAACCAGACATATTCTGATACATTCATCACCTTCCAACTTGCTGACCAAAGAATCCAGAGAAGCAGCGTAGGGCTGGAAAGGACCCAAAACCTTTGGACTACGCCAGCCAAGACCCCGGGTGGAATGGACAACTGGCACCATGTGTGGGATGCATCCCATTTCCTTAGAGACTGCTACCTCACACATTTCACAAGAGACTCTATATTCTTGTTTTCCACCTCTTTTATCCCCATCCGCCCAGGCATAACAGTGGTCAATAAAGACTTGTCCTCCAGGACTCGTGTCCACATCTCCAGTAGGCTCTGCCATTCAGGCGGCTGATAGGGCGATGCAATGACTGGAGGAGGAATGGCAACATCTCCTCTGGATAGAGGAGGAATGGCAACATCTCCTCTGGATGGAGGAGGATTTGCAACATCTCCTCTGGATGGAGGAGGAATGGCAACAACTCTAGGTGCAGGAGGAATGGCAACATCTCCTCTAGGTGCAGGAGGAATGGCAACATCTCCTCTAGGTGCAGGAGGAATGGCAACATCTCCTCTAGGTGCAGGAGGAATGGCAACATCTCCTCTAGGTGCAGGAGGAATGGCAACATCTCCTCTAGGTGCAGGAGGAATGGCAACATCTCCCCTAGGTGCAGGAGGAATGGCAACATCTCCCCTAGGTGCCGGAGGAGTGGCAACATCTCCCCTAGGTGCAGGAGGAGTGGCAACATTTCCTCTAGGTGCAGGAGGAATCGCAACATCTCCTCTAGGTGCAGGAGGAATGGCAACATCTCCTCTAGGTGCAGGAGGAATGGCAACATTTCCTCTAGGTGCAGGAGGAATGGCAACATTTCCTCTAGGTGCAGGAGGAATGGCAACATCTCCCGTAGGTGCAGGAGGAATGGCAACATCTCCTTCGTAAATGTTGTGGCGTGGCAAGGTCTCTGTCGTTCTGGACCACGACTAGCGGGTCCGATCTGAAAAAGAAAAGATCGGGGGGGACACCAACGCAATCTCATCCTTTGAGACTGCAACCTCTGCCCCTCCCCTCACCTGCACATACCTTGTGCGTGAGGGTTGGCCGTATGAAGGCAGTGACCTGTCCATAACCACTGGACACAACGTCATCATGACACGCACGGTCTGCAGATAACCCGGAATGCTACACACACCGAGCCAATCAGTAAAATTAAAATATTCATTATTTATATTTATTTATTTATTTATTTATTTTTTTTAACTCACATCAAAACAATAAAACATAGATGCATAAAAACAAAGTACAAGTGTCTATACGTATCATGTCTTTTTACATTTTCTCTTCTTTTTTTTTTTTTTTTTTAAATATATATATAAAATTTTATATACCTGAATATTTTTATTTATTTATTACTTTCCCCATTAAGGGAAGAAAATTTAGCCAGATAAATGCAGACCAGGCTGGGGGAAGCTGCCGCTCACTGCCTGTGGGAATCCCATCATGACAGGAGATGGCAGACAATCAAATCCCCCGCCTGAAATGACGTCACTGCCCTCCCCAACATCGCGCCTGCGTTGAGGGAAAACAGCCGGACAGCGCATGCGCGGCCGCCGGACATTCCGCCGCTCCGCGCATGCGCGAACCAAGCCTCGCTTCCATGAAGGCCCGCGCATGCGCAGAACGACGGCGGCGGTCGCGACCCGGAAGCACCGCTGCGGCCTGGAACGCAGAAGCGTTCCAATCGCCATGAGGGACACTGAGGTGCCGGCGATACAGGGAAATACCGAGAGGGACACACACACAAAATATCAACAAATACATGACTGCCATGGATCAAAGGAAGGAGATGAAATGCAGACCTTGCCAGCCGTTGATGAGACCTGTCCGTCCGTCCGATGAGCATACAGAGGCAATCACCCAGTAATGGGGAACCATCCAGCCTCAAAGCTACTCGCCCGCCCATGGCTGAGCACTGAGCTTGCACCACACAGGTATGCCAGAAGAGAGATCCGAAATCCAACCAGACACGAACAGCATGTGAAGGTCTAATGGAGGAGGACAAAAAAGGAACACAGTCTGTACAGGTGAGCTCAATCTTATAGGGTAGGGGGTCCTATAGCATTGGAGAGGAGGCGGGGTTAACCCACACGTAGGCTGCCATGGAGTCTGTCAGGAAATTATTTTATTTTTTTTTAGCAAAGTGTCT
>CM053026.1:331004155-331086537 GCA_028564925.1 Lithobates sylvaticus | reverse complement strand
CTGACGTGCATCTCCTCCCTCCTCCTTCTAGGCCAATTGGAATGCTTATCCTTCCTGCCAATTGGGAAACGTGTCTCAGAGCCACACTTCCTGATTGGCAGAGAGGCGATTCAGTGTGAGAATAGTGAATATTCATTCGCTAGTCTAACACACCTAGGTGGGCTCCGACCGCAATGCTCTGTGCCCAGAATCCACCCTATTTTGAAGCCTATTAGAGACTCAGGCTCTAATCGGGTGCTTCAAAAAAACACCCTGCCACTGTCATTTATGCACCCAGCGTCCTGAAAGGGGCCAGAAGCATGAGGAGGGGGTGGCTGTGATAAGGATAGGGGAGGCGGTGCCCGTGCACCCTTAATGTATGGGCCGCCCATGATGGAGACTATTACTTTACTACTTTACTCGCACTATTTCCAAAACACACATTCCTGTAAAAGTGGCTGTATGTAAAAGTAGGGGCTGAAACAACTACTGGCTGGAACTTTGAACAATTAGAGTGAGAGACGTCACCAGCACACGATGGGTCTCCAAAACTGTGTCCTAAGCTTTATTCAGTGATCACATCATTACAGCACATCAACGGTTTGGGGCCATGCAGGACCCTGTCACATGCCTCGTGAAAGGGTTCTTGCATGGCTTTGGAGCGTTGCTGTTTGCTGTAACCATGTGATCACTGAATAAAACTTTGGACCCAATTTTGGAGACCCATGGTGTGCTGGTGACCTCTCTTATGCCCTGTACACACGATCGGAAATTACGCCAGCAAAAGTCTGATGGGAGCTTTTGGTCGGAAAATGCGATGGTGTGTATGCTCCATCAAACTTTTTCTGGCAGAATTTCAGTCAGCAAAAGATTGAGAGCATGTTCTCAATTTTTCGGTCGGAAAAAGTTCAGATCGGAAATTCCGATCGTCTACAAATTCCGACGCGCAAAATTCCTACGAATGCTCGGCAACAATTCGATGCATGCTCAGAAGCATTGAACTTCATTTTATCAGCTCATCATAGTGTTGTATGTCACTGCGTTCTTCAGAGAACTTTTGTGTGACTGTGTGTATGCAAGCCAAGCTTCAGCGGAATTCCGGCGGAAAAACCATCCAAGTTTTTTCCAATGGAAAATCCGCTCATATGTACAGGGCATTACTCTCACTGCTCTACTCCAAAACGAAGCAACACTCAGTGCCTAACCAACCAGTAACCAAGAACTGCCACAAGAAGGAGGGAGGTGCATTGTAATATGTAAGTTAAAACTTACAGGTAACTCAGACATTTATATATCTAAAGTGAGGGGAAGATCAATTAAAGCTGATTATGGAATAGTGAACCTGTTAATGAACATAAGGTGTAATGAGAAAATGTATTTTTGGGTCAGCATTTATCCAGAAAGGGCAGGGCCAATCGAAGGTAGGGATGCATGCATTATGATCTGTTTGCTTAACATTGTTTCTTGCTAGGCCATAAAAAATGGTTAAATCTAAAAACCAAATGATTTCTAATCTGTATCGATGCGGTCAGTTGATATTCCTATTATTTTGAAATCCATAATCTCCAAGGACTTTGCGCTACCAGCCACAATAATAGATGACCTTCCTTGTATTTTTCCTACAGAGTCACTCTCACATTAGTCAATAAGTGCTTTTCTTTAATACATTGGAAAAAAAATATTATTAGCTATCTTTAGTTACTGAATGAATGACTTGTATAGCGCTGCAAATATGAATTGAATCGCCTACTGGGCTAAATACTATCCATGTTGCATATTATGCAATGTGACAAAATTGTTATTCTTGCAGTGTCACTGTAGGTCAATCAAAAGCACAACTGCCAAAACAGAAAACAAATTAAAAAAATTGCATAATTCCCATTTTTGGGTAAAAAAAACAATACAGATGAAAGCAACTTCTTCTACATGTAAAGTTCAAAAAGATTACTCCTGCAGATTTATTTTAAGTTTTATTACTTTTAGTTTTTACAATTACTATTCCATTTCAGTGTACAGTGACTGAAATTATGATTCTTGGATTTTTTTGCAGCTTCAAACAATAAAATAAAAAAAAACTGTGAAAAAACTGTGAAAATAACATGCTTTAATATCATTATAAAATGAAAAAATTCTATAATTAAAAATATTCATTTTTTATCTACAATAACAGTAGCTTTTTCTTTTTCTCCTTCATATTCTTTATTTAATAGAAAGAATTACATTTTTTTACATGCAAATATACAGATAATATTCATTGTAATAGGAAAAAAGAAAAAAAAAACATAAATAATTATAGTAAAAGAATTAGGAAATATTATTAGTATTAAGGAATAAATGGTTAGGAAAAATAATGTGGTACATAGCAGTGGAAGTCCCCGAACTGAAATTAACGTAGAGATTAAACCTGGTTATAATATTAGTAAAACCAAAAAGGGAGGGGGGGGGGGTTGGGATAGGTAGCAAGCATCCAGAATGATAATTGTCATTAATTCAGCAACAGCTTTCAACTAATGCCTTTTCCTAATCAGAATACTTAAAGGTATTCCAATTAAACCATGTTTTATTGTAATCTTCAGGTCGATTTTGGGATTATTAGGTCTTTAAATTTTGACAACCATAGTGACAGAGTAGGAGGGTGTAGGTTTCTACATTTTGAAGAAATACAAGATTTAGCGGCGTTGATAAAGTGCCGCAAAACCGACTTCTCATAGGTTTTAATAGGTATCTTTGAGTTATGTAGGAGGAAAAACAAGTGATCTTCGGAAAGTTCATAATCAGTACATTTTTGCGAAAGCCTCTGTACTCCTCTCCAGAAATGTTTTAGTTTAGGACAGGACCAAAATAAATGTAAAAAGTCTCCTCTGCCATTCTGGCATCTCCAACAATGGTCTGAAAAGGAAGGTAAAGATAGTATGCAGAATTGATGGGGTCTTGTACCATCTTGCTAAAAGCTTAAAGTTGGATTCCTGTATTCTGTTAGCTATGGAAGATTTGAGCGAAAATCTGATAATTTGTCTACTTTGTTGATTATAAAAAGTCTAAGTTGACCTCCCATTTCCAAATATAATTAGGTTTATAATCATCAGATGGAGGCATGAGGGAGAGGGAGTGATCGAAGAAAGTATCGAATTTGAAGCACTCTCCAGAAGTCTAGATAGAATGGACCTGAAACTTGTGTTAGGGAGATAATGGAAGGCCATCGGGGGGATTCTAGAAAGTGAGAGGCTTGAAAAAAAATGGGATTGAAGCAAGTTTTGGAATGTGCCATCTATTAATCCTGGTGGAAAAACGTGAATTCCCCAAAATGGGGAGATGTTAAGCCCCATACACACGGTCGGAAAATCCGACCACCAAATCCATCGGATTTGGTCCGACGGATTTAGTCCGACACTGGTGTTGCATACACACGGTCGGACACAGTTGTCGGAAAATCCGATCATTCTGAACGTGGTGACGTTTGTTGCCTACGACGGGACTACGTAGAGGCTAGTAGCCAATAGCTTTGGTCTTGTAATGTGATCTGAGCATGCGTGGCACTTTGTCCGTCGGAATTCGCTACACACGATCGGAATTGGTGTGATCGGACTTTGTTGTCGGAAAATCTATCCAGCAGGAGATAGAACTTTGTCCGTAGGACAATCCGATGGAAACTGTCCGATGGTGCCTACACACGGTCGGAATTTCCGACAACATTGTCCGATAGGACAGAATCCATCGGAAAATCCGACCGTGTGTATGGGGCTTTAGAGATTAGAGAAGATTTGGAAAGGGTTTTGGCGCTAATTTTCAGAGTAGGCCCAATTATAGGATGTGAACGAAGTGAGGATGGGAGGTCAGCAAAGCACCAAGGTGCACTACGAAGGAGAATGTTAAATTGTGTCTGTTCAATGTGTGGCCAAAGTTTAAGATTTGTATGTTGGCACGATAATATTGTACAGGATCAGGTAAGGCTAAGCCACCATTTCGTTTGGGTAGTGACAGTAATTGCCGGAAAATTCTGGGTTTCTTACCAGCCCAAATAATCAACGAAGAGAGAATTTATTTTCTTGAAAAAAGAAGCAGGATAAGGTATTGGTAGAGCTTGAAAGAGGTATAAGAATTTAGGTAGAATGGACATTTTTTAAATGTTGCAATGGCCGAACCAGGAGAACATGCCTGATTTCCACTTTTGAAGTAGCATACGGACTTCTGAAAGAAGAGGTGGAAAGTTAAGTGGGAAGACCTGGTTCAAATGTGGAGGAGAATAAGTACCAAGGTATTTCAGGGCGTGGCTGGTCCATCTGAATTTCGCTATCCCCATCTAGCCTCTGATTTGGATGTACCTTGAAGTTGCAGATAATTCCATATTGATCAAATTATTAAGGAGATTGGGAAATACAATAAGTTGATTGGTAAGAGAGAATAACATGTCATCTGCGTAAGCAGAGACTTTATACTGAGAGGACCCCAACTGTAGTCCAGTAATGTCAGGATTATGTCAGATTTTATAAAGAAAGGGTTCAAATGAAAGGGCTAAAAGGGTTTGGATAAAACTCTGCTGATTTTGACCTGAGCGGCTGGTGAAGAATGGATGGCTTTTATCCAAGAAATAATTTTTTCACCAAGATTTATATGTTTAAGTACAGCAAACATATAGTCCCAATTCACTTTGTCAAATGCCTTCTCGGCATCTGTTGCCAAGAGAATGCATGGAATGTTTTGTGAAGTTGCCAAGTGGACAAGATTAAGAATTTTAATGGTATTGTCCCTAGCTTCACGAGTAGGAACAAAGCTAACTTCTAGATCTAGATGTATTAGGTTTGGTAGGTGTTGCTGAGTCCGAGTAGCTAAAATTTTAGTAAACAATTTAAGGTCTACATTTAGAAGTGACATTGGACGGTATGACAGAGATATAGGCCTTAAGGGTTTCCACAGGGATTAAGGATAAGTTACTTAAAGAATTGAACGCTTTCTCTAAATGTGGGGCTAAGAATGGAAAAAATGTTTTGTAATAATGCAGTGTAAAGCCGTCTGGGCCAGGGGATTTACCTGTTTTAGATTAATTTATAGCTGTCAAGATGTCATATGCAGTAATTGGGGAATTTAAAGTATGTGTGGACTATAAACTGAGTTTGGAATGCAATGGGGGTGGAACAGATGATATATTAGCAGGAGATATATTACATAGAGACTTATAAAAGTTTCTTATAAAAGTCTTTGAATGTGTCTGCAATTTGATTAGACAATATCATGAAAAAGAGCGTTGGTCCTGTAAGGCTTGAGCTAATGAGCATCCACATTTATCACCATATGCATAGTAATGTTTTTTGCATGATTTGAGTTGTCTGTCGTCTGAGATTTAGAAGTTCTTTTTCTGTCCTGATGTCTGGGATATGTTTGTGAGAGAGTTCTAGTTTCTGCATTTCAGAGAGTAAGGCAGTAAGTTTAGCATCTCTGTTACGTTTAAGATGGGTGCTATGTTTAATCAGGATGCCTCTAATTACGATTTTATGTGCTTCCCAGACTACGTAACGATTGATGTCAGGTGTGACGTTGGATTAGAAATAAAAGTTTAGCTCATTAGTTAAATCTTCTAGCACTGAAGGTTCATGTAAAAGGCTTTCATTTAATTTCCAATGCCAAGCTCTGAAGGAGGGGTCTTTCTTTAGTAAGAGTTTTAGGAAAACAGGGGCATGAGCTGACCAGGTTATATTGCCAATGGTCGTCAAAACTACCATGGAGAGATGTTGATGTGAGATCAGAACTAGGTCGATGCAAGAATATACTTTGTGAGGAGGGGAGTAAAAAGAGTAATCGCGTTCGTCTGGATGTTGTAAACGCCATATATCGCTAAATTGTGTTTTATGAATGGCTTGTAGAGCACGTTAATGGGTACCAGGAGACATAGAGGAAATCCCGGAGGATGTATATAATTTGAGGTCAAAAGGGATATTAAAATCACCACCCAAAAGAAGTATACCTTCTGAAAAGAGGGTCAATTTCTCTAAAGTCCATGTAAGGAAACCATCTTGATTGATGTTAGGACCATAGATCGTTGCTAAGGTAAGTTTATTATCACCAATCTTACCCTTAATGAAGAGATATCGACCTTCCTCCCCTGTTCGTAAATCAAGTAGAGACCATGGGATTCTTTTAGATATTAAGATAGAGACCACTTTGGATTTAGTGGTAGTGTTAGTGGAGTGGTATGCAAGTGGGAAATCTTTGTTCTTAAGTATGGGAATGTTTCCCTCTTTGAAATGAGTTTCCTGTATAAAAGCAATATTGACATGAAGGCATTTTAGGTCTAGAAAGAGCATTTTTCTTTTTTCGGGTGTGTTACGTCCCTTCACATTCCAGGAGACAAAGTTTGACGAGTCCATTCTGGGTGCTTGAGGGAAAAGGTGTGTAAGGGAAGCGAAAAGGAGGGGTAAAAAAGGGGGCAAAAGGAAGAAAGAAAAAAATAAATAAAACCAACTAGGCCTTCACTAGACGTCCGGGCATAAATCCCAGTATACACACATTATGTGGCTCTCAGGTCACAAGTGTGCATGCTGCCCTGCTCTTAAACTAAGGCCATATGAAACGTAACAAAACAGTTGCCAAAAAACTGATCCAGCTGAAACAGAACCTGAACTTAGGAAATACATTTTTATCAAAATTAGACATATGTTCAATAAGAGATATAATATAATAAACAAAAATAGGAACCAAAAACATAATAGAGGTCAATAGATATCTTCTTTTCATAGAGGAAGAATTTTTGTAGAATACCTATTGATAGGAATCTACTTAGACTCATTATCTACAACCAAATGATCATATGTTTTTTACCATTGTTTATACTGCATAGTGTCATTTAGATGACGTGTATACATATGAATTTGCAATAATTAATTTTACCCCATTACATCTTTTGTCAGGCACAGACCGTGTGCTTCATTTAAAGTCCCAAACTCCCCACCTATTATTCTGTCTGTGTCAATGGACGCAGCAGAGGGACTTGGGAAGCAGCTTCCCATGGGAGCACTGGACAGAGAGGAGGAGCCAGGAGTTCTGGCGGGGGACCCGAAAAGAGGAGGTTCCTGGTCACTCTGTGCGATTCCATTGCACAGTGTAGGTAAGTATAGACATGTTTGTTATTTTTATTTTTTTAAATGTACCTTTACAACCCCTTTAATCTAAAGAAGTACCTTCCAATCAGATGTGGGTCAATATTTTGAAATACACCTTCTAGGCTAGTCCTTGGATAAGGTAATTTTGAGAATAAAAAGGGAAGGTCACGGAGGAATCAGACACACTCTCTTGGATACTTACTCTTCCAACAAGATCACTCTCTCTCAATCAAACACACTATCTAGAATACTTACTGTTCCAACAAGAGCATTCTCTCAAAATCAGGCACACTCGAATATCACGCTATCCCGATCTAAGGCTCTGTCGATCAATCTCCTTGAAAGCCCTCTAGAAATTCTGTACAGGTCATGATTTAAGCAGCCTTGCAAATCCCTGGGTGTGGTTCCATAACCCATCATATATATATATGAAAGGAGGGTAATCTCGCGCTTACCGGGAATGAGAGCTAAGACTAATGCAGCACACACTGAGGGTAATATCTGAACCCAGAGGTAAGTAAAGTGAAAGAGTAGTGGCGCGCAACGGGTTAAAATTAAACTAAAAAACAGGTAAGAGGTAAAATAAGGTAAAATCCAATTAGGTGGTGAATAAAGGTGGTGAAAGTGAATTCACAAGGTAAAATCAATGATTAAAATGGTGAATCGCATAAGAATAAATGTCATCAAAACATAATAAACATAAAAGATAAATATCATATGAGATATAAATAAAGTGAATGGTGACTGTAGTTAAAGAGCACACAGCGAAACAATTCCTAAAGCTGAAGCTCTGGTTCAAAATATAACAAAGTGATAGATTATAACAATGTGATAAATAAACGCAGTGAGGGCGGTAAAAGTGCAGTAAAAATGGCTGTAAAAGTGCAGTAAAAATGGCTGAGACACTGCTAAGAAAATAAATAATAGACAAAATTGTCTAACAATCACTGAAGTGGATGATAAAGGTGAATAAATAACTGAAGTGGAGAAAGATGCAAATAAGTCGCAAGCTAAAAACGCATCACAAAAGAATAGATTTTAAAATGGTGAAAAGTCCATATAGTCATCGGTGCAAGTGACCATTCGTTCCCAGAATCAGGTGCAACAAGGTGTTTTCCTGCTGACTATGCAGTAGTAATTTTCCTTGTGACTATCTTGTGCAGTTTGGAGCAGCGGTGTGTGATCCTGGTGGGGGTGCTAAGGTTGGCCCCTTACCTTACGGCTGTAAGGTTACAGCATGGGTTACAATGGGTCTTTGAGGGTCCCTGGTATCCTTCCTCCGTTAAGGGCTCCAGACTGTATCACGGTTTCTTAAAGGTACTTGAGTTGCATCCAATACAGGGGGGGGGGGGGGGCGCTCACATCAGTATAGAAAAGAGGAATGAAGTAGCCTCATAGTGTAGTATGTTTCAACATCAAAAGTAGTTTATTTAGTACAGGTAAAATCAATTCACATTAAAAGCAAGAGGGGTACTCACATTCTAAATGAGTTAAAAAGTAGTGTACAAACGAGCGGCGAGCTCGGTGTTGCGTCACTTCCGGGTGGTCAGATTAGGCTGTAGTCCCGACGCGTGTTCGTCACCGATCACGTGACTTCTTCCCTGAAGAAGTCACGTGATCGGTGACGAACACGCGTCGGGACTACAGCCTAATCTGACCACCCGGAAGTGACGCAACACCGAGCTCGCCGCTCGTTTGTACACTACTTTTTAACTCATTTAGAATGTGAGTACCCCTCTTGCTTTAACGGAGGAAGGATTTTACCTGTACTAAATAAACTACTTTTGATGTTGAAACATACTACACTATGAGGCTACTTCATTCCTCTTTTCTATACTGATGTGAGCGCCCCCCCCCCCCCCCTGTATTGGATGCAACCCAAGTACCTTTAAGAAACCGGGATACAGTCTGGAGCCCCTAACGGAGGAAGGATACCAGGGACCCTCAAAGACCCATTGTAACCCATGCTGTAACCTTACAGCCGTAAGGTAAGGGGCCAACCTTAGCACCCCCACCAGGATCACACACCGCTGCTCCAAACTGCACAAGATAGTCACAAGGAAAATTACTACTGCATAGTCAGCAGGAAAACACCTTGTTGCACCTGATTCTGGGAACGAATGGTCACTTGCACCGATGTCTATATGGACTTTTCACCATTTTAAAATCTATTCTTTTGTGATGCGTTTTTAGCTTGCGACTTATTCGCATCTTTCTCCACTTCAGTTATTTATTCACCTCTATCATCCACTTCAGTGATTGTTAGACAATTTTGTCTATTATTTATTTTCTTAGCAGTGTCTCAGCCATTTTTACTGCACTTTTACAGCCATTTTTACTGCACTTTTACCGCCCTCACTGCGTTTATTTATCACATTGTTATAATCTATCACTTTGTTATATTTTGAACCAGAGCTTCAGCTTTAGGAATTGTTTCGCTGTGTGCTCTTTAACTACAGTCACCATTCACTTTATTTATATCTCATATGATATTTATCTTTTATGTTTATTATGTTTTGATGACATTTATTCTTATGCGATTCACCATTTTAATCATTGATTTTACCTTGTGAATTCACTTTCACCACCTTTATTCACCACGGAATTGGATTTTACCTTATGTTACCTCTTACCTGTTTTTTAGTTTAATTTTAACCCGTTGCGCATGCAATCCATACATACTGTACAAAGAAATCAAAACAAACAAGTTCAGAAATGAAGTTATGTGAAATAAAATGGAATGACACAGGGAAAAAGAATTGACCACACTAACTGAAATTCATTTAATACTTAGTACAAAATCCTTTGTTGGTAATGACAGCTTGAAGACGCCTCCTGTATGGAGAAACTAGTCGCAATGCTTTGCTCGGATGTGATTTTGGCCCATTCTTCCACACAGTCTTCCAATCTTGAAGTTTCCGTGGGCCTCTTCTATGAACTCTGATCTTTAGTTCTTTCCATAGATTTTCTATTGGATTCAAGTCAGGTGATTGGCTGGGTCATTCTAGCAGCTTTATTTTCTTTCTTTAAAACCAATTGAGAGTTTCCTTGGCTTTGTGTTTGGGATCATTGTCTTACTGAAATGTCCACCCTTGCTTCATCTTCATCATCTTGGTAGATGGCAGCTGATTTTTATCAAGAATGTCTTGGTAAATTTTCCATTCATCCTTCCTTCAATGAAATTAAGTTTGCCAGTACTGTATGCTAAAAAACAGCCCCACACCATGATGTTCCCCCCTCCAAACTTCACTGTTGGTATGGGGGTGTTTTTGGGGTAATGTGCAGTGCTCCCTCGACCTCCAAACGTGGTGTGTATTATGGTATCCAAAGAGTTCAATTTTGGTCTCATCTGACTAGACTGTATTCTCCCAGTATTGCACAGGCTTGTCTAAATGTTGTGCAGCAAGCTGTAAACTAGCTTTAACATGCTGTTTTTACTTCAGCAATGGAGTCTTGTGTAGTGAACGTGCATAAAGGCCATGGCGGTTGAGTGCATTACTTATAGTTTTCGTTTAAAAAATAATTGTACTTGCTAGTTCCAGGTCTTTCTGAAGCTCTCCAAAAGTAGTCTTTGGCTCTTGGGCAACTCTTCTGATAATTCTTTTCACTCCTCTTTCAAAAATCTTGTGAGGAGCACCTGGGCGGGGCCGGTTTAGGATTATGTCCCCAACAGTGCTTACTGGAGCATTCAGAAGTTTAGAAATCCTTAATCCTTAAAGTTTAGAAATCATATCTGCTCCTCCATCCATCCGCCAATGGATCCAGATGGTGAACCAGATACTACCTTATGAAAAAAAAAAATATTTTTGAACATAGGGTATGTCCCAGTAAGTACCGCAAGGTGTGCGATGTCTGGTGCTCCTCCACTCTCACTGCTACTCATATGTAAGGGGAGAGTTATTTGTTATTGCTTTCTGTGTTCATAAGCGATTATTTCTATGCACTAGTTGTAGCATTGCTATACATTCAGACTGGTTGTATAGGGTCAAGGAGGGATTTTCACTGATCTTTGTTAAGACTGGAAGCTTAATTATATATGAATGTAAATCTGTAACTACTACATTTATGTGTACAAGACTTTACACCTTTTATATGTTATGCTCATGTTGAGCATGATGGAAGTTGTACTGATTTGTCTTTCTACATATTTGTAAATAAAAAGAATAATAAAGAAAAAAGAGTTTAGAAATCCTGTAACCAATGCCATCAGTATGTTTTGCAACAATAAGTTTGCAAAGATCTTGAGAGAGCTCTTTGCTTTTACCCATCATGAGATGTTTCTTGTGTGACACCTTGGTAATGAGACACATTTTTATAGGCCATCAGTTGAGACTGAACCAGCTGATATTATGTTGCACTGATAATGGGCAGGTTTGCTTTATAATTACTGATAGATTTCAGGTGGTGTCTTGGCTTTCTGTGCCTTTTTGCACCTCCCTTTCGGCATGTGTTCAATACCTTTTACCTGTATCATTCCATTTTATTACACATAACTTAATTTCTGAACTTTTTTGTTTGGGTTTCTATGTATGGATTGTATGGGTTGTTACTGACATGTGGTGAAAATTTTACATCAATAGCACTTTTATAAATATATTTACCTAGAAAAATGGTAACGCCATCAATACTTATTTTACCCGCTGTGTATTGTATATATATATATATTATTGATCAAGCAATGTGCTATTGACATAAAGGTGATTTTACGTGGCATGATAAATCACACATATATATGATTGTAGCGACTTGATGGTAAATAAATTGTTGTTTATTGCATTGTTACTGAAGGGTTAATGATGTTTTTATGCTGTATATATTTTTATGTTTCTCATATAACTATGTATGACTCATCATCATGAGATTGTGTTTACACATACATGCTTAATCAGCAGAGATGGTTTATTGTGAGAACATCTTGAATTGTAAACATTGCTGGAATGCATCGTATGACTTTAACCACTTTGTGCACGCGCTATAGCCAAAAGACGGCTACAGCGCGGTGCTCAATTGCCGGGGGGGAATCCCTGGACTTCCTCCTGTTTACTCCCTCCCTGCGCACCGCCACAGGCCTGCATCAGGGAAATTTTGTGTTCTGCAATCACAGATCGTGCTAAATGGACAAATTACAGTGGTCATTTAGCACTCAATCGGAGTGTCCAATGAAAGATGATCTCAAGTGTAAACATATGAGATCAGCTCTCATTGCCGGCTCTCCCTCCTCACACAGAGACCGCGTGTGAGGAGGGAGAGCGACCGGTGCTGCAGATCTGGGAGTGAACACTATATAAAACACAGTGCCCACTGTACATATCAGTGCCATCTGTCCCCAGTGCCACCTGTTCCCAGTACCACCTGTACCCAGTGCCACCTGTCCCCAGTGCCACCGATCAGTGTCATCTGTCCCCAGTGCCACCTGTCAGTGCCATCTGTGCCCAGTGCCACCTGTCAGTGCCATCTGTCCTCTGTGCCACCTGTCCCCAGTGCCACCTGTCAGGGCCATCTGTCAGTGCTATCTGTCCCCAGTGCCACCTGTCAGTGCCATCTGTCATCAGTGCCATCTGTCAGTGTCACGTGCCATCTGTTATCAGTGTCATCAGTGGCACGTATCAGTGCCATCTGTCATCAGTGTCACATCAGTGTCACATGTCATCAGTGCCACGTATTAGTGCCATCTGTCATCAGTGCCACATCAGTGTCACGTGTCATCAGTGTCACGTATTAGTGCCATCTGTCATCAGTGCCACATCAGTGTCACGTGTCATCAGTGCCACGTATCAGTGCCACGTATCAGTGCCATCTGTCATCAGTGCCATTTAGCACTCAATCGGAGTGTCCAATGAAAGATGATCTCAAGTGTAAACATATGAGATCAGCTCTCATTGTCGGCTATCCCTCCTCACACAGAGACCGCGTGTGAGGAGGGAGAGCGACCGGTGCTGCAGATCTGGGAGTGAACACTATATAAAACACAGTGCCCACTGTACATATCAGTGCCATCTGTCCCCAGTGCCACCTGTTCCCAGTACCACCTGTACCCAGTGCCACCTGTCCCCAGTGCCACCGATCAGTGTCATCTGTCCCCAGTGCCACCTGTCAGTGCCATCTGTGCCCAGTGCCACCTGTCAGTGCCATCTGTCCTCTGTGCCACCTGTCCCCAGTGCCACCTGTCAGGGCCATCTGTCAGTGCTATCTGTCCCCAGTGCCACCTGTCAGTGCCATCTGTCATCAGTGCCATCTGTCAGTGTCACGTGCCATCTGTTATCAGTGTCATCAGTGGCACGTATCAGTGCCATCTGTCATCAGTGTCACATCAGTGTCACATGTCATCACTGCCACGTATTAGTGCCATCTGTCATCAGTGCCACATCAGTGTCACGTGTCATCAGTGTCACGTATTAGTGCCATCTGTCATCAGTGCCACATCAGTGTCACGTGTCATCAGTGCCACGTATCAGTGCCACGTATCAGTGCCATCTGTCATCAGTGCCACATCAGTGTCACATGTCATCAGTGCCACGTATCAGTACCATCTGTCATCAGTGTCACGTGTCATTGTCCTGGTGCTCCAGGGCCTTAAAAAGTGTAATAGGTAGTCAAAAAGTTAGATGTGTAATTTATGCTTCTAGAACACCTGATGGTGCTCCCTGCATGTTGGGCCTCTCTGTGTGGCCAGGTTGTTAAAAATTTTCACACATGTGGTATCGCCATACTCAGGAGGAGTAGCAGAATATATTTTGGGGCATTATTTGTTCTATACACATGCCATGTGAGAGAAATAACCTATTACAATGACAATTTTGTGGGGGGGAAAAATCTTAATTTTGCAAAGAATTGTGGGAAAAAATTACAACATCAAAAACCTCACCATGCATCTTACTAAATGCCTTGGAATGTCTACTTTCAAAAAAGGGGTCATTTTGGGGGTATTTGTACTTTCCTGGCTTGTTCGGGTCGCAAGTCGATAGGCCACCAGTACATCAGGTGTGATAATTTTTTTATGATTTGCACCACAGCTAGACTCTCTAACTTTCACACAGACCAAATAATATCCACTAATTTGGGTTATTTTTTACCAAAGATATGTAGCAGTATAAATTGTGGCCAAAATTTATGAAGAAAAATTTATAATTTGCAAAATTTTATCACAGAAACTACGAAAGCTTGTTTTTTTAAAATTTTTCGGTCTTTTTCCATTTATAGCGCAAAAAAAAAAACCCAGAGGTGATCAAATACCACCAAAAGAAAGCTCTATTTGTATGAAAAAAAGGACAACAAAATAATTTGGGTACAGTATTACATGACTGAGTAATTGTCCTTCAAAGTGTGAGAGCACCGAAAGCTGAAAACTGGTCTGGTCAGGAGGGGTTTAAGTGCCCAGTAGGCAAGTGGTTAACTCTTGTTTAGACAAGTTTCAAATGGTCTACCTCCTTCTGTTTTAACTGTATATAAGCTTGGGATTTTCCTTGAATAAACCGAACATGTTTTGACCTCATCTTGTCTGTGGTGTCATTGTGTGTTCCCAGAGCTCCGTTCAGGAGTTCCCCAGCCGTCCGGTTTTGAAAGTACCCAACAGTTGCATAGTCCATACTTTCACTGATAATTTTATTGCGTTAAAAAATATCTACATACTGACCCAGGAAAATAAACTGACCCAGGAAAATATTCAAGCTAGTTTGGTTTATATTTACTAATTTATTTTATGCTACTTAGAACACCAGAAGCTTGAAGGCACTGTCATATCTTTATTAAGTAAATAATTGGTATTGCTAACTTGATTAAACATTTAAACATCATGACAAATTATAAAAGGCATTGCACACAGTTAATTTTTTTTGTTATTGTTGCTTTAACTAGGTAATAGTGTACTTTTTGCTGTTTGTTTACCTTACCTTGTAATGATGGGGTCGCATGTTGTGACTGCAGTTTGTACTGTCATGGCTGATCGATTCCCCTATATCCATGTATTCATTAACTTAGCTTGCCCTTATTCGTTAAAGGGACAGATCTTGCTTTGGGTGACACAGCGTCCAATCATTGCCTCACCATTTCTCTGTGAGTGCTAAAGTGATGAAACACATATTTTCCCTTCATTGATCTGCATGCTTGTGAATGTGTCTGACCTAATTATTGTGTTAATAAAAACAGGGGCATTTTGGGACTTTGGATGAAGCAGTTGACTGGTTAGGGTTAAGAAAAAACTGAGCAGATTGTGTTGCATAAGTGTATTATAATATTAAATCACATATATACAGATGACGTGTACATAAGCACATGGCATGACCAATATCACTCCATATACATAATATTAACATGATAACACATAGCAATAGATTGTCGTAATTGTCGTAATCAAAACCAGCATAACATGTGTATAAACACAATGAAATGAGCAGCACATAACAACATGATGTAACATGGGTATAAAATTGTATGGGTCAAAAGATGATTGGGTATATCTAAATATAGTCCTATTACAGCATGTAGCTACATCCTTGATGTTCGACGCGTTTTGTGTAAAAACACTTCCTCAGGGGTGGATGCTAGGGGGTATCTGAAACAACAGATTATAGTCAAATCATATAATTGACACAGTGCAACCAGAAGAGACAACGTGTCCATTCTGGGTACTTACGAGATATACTGAGCTGTGATATATGTGGGAGCCAGGCCGGAAGGGTTGTCCATCCCGGGAGCTGAGGTGGCAGAAAATCTGGCAAATGACAGGCAGCACAGGCATCAACCCCAGACAGCAGGTTGCCATTTCAATCATGAAACCAGGTAGTTGAAAACAGTTATATATGAACATCTGTAATGGATAGGTAGGTCCATCAAGATTCACCCAAGGTGTTGAGAATACAAAATAATAAAGGAATAACAACTGGGTTGACAAAACATACCTTAATGGTGTGCTTAAAAGCAAAAGCTTCTGAGAGCTATGGCATCTGCAACTGTGTGGCAACAAGCTGTGTGTCTGGGGAGATGCCTTATATACGTCCTGCATGTCCAGAGAGCCACCATCAGCATCACACTGGTCCAGACAGTGCATGGGGCGGGGCCCCAGCTAGGGCGATGTGTAAAACCTGCCCACAACTGATGCCACACGTTCCAGCTGTGTTGGATCAGATCGAGAGTGCATGCTCACAGGGCGACGCCCACCAGTGATGTCTCACGGAGGAGCGGTGCATGGCGCCGTTGCGCTGTGAGTGCCCGCCCGATCCCCCACACACCCCTACCCGATCCCCCACACTCCCCCGCCCTGAACTGGGCAGAAGTGAATGGTGAAAGGGAGCAATTATTGTGTTGCTCTCACCTGCACTAGCGCTAGGCTAAGAGATCCAGAGAATGTGGGATATGTTGGTTCTCACACTACAGACAGAGGTCATGCATTAACCCAAGCAGTGCCATGTGGTATGTCTCATGACTGAACACAAACAGAAACTTGTGACTCAGGAATGTTAAGATTTACTCTACTTTAGGCTTTGTGTACGGGGCAACAAATGACACCTTGAAACTATATGATCAATGTATATATGATGCAGATGAAAACACAAGATGTACATAGGAAAGTTTATAATGTCTTTAAATTGGGACACTTGTTCTGATGACAACTAGAAATGCATTTCCCTCACTTTACAGAGATTTTCTCTCACTTTCTGTTGTATCTATAGAACAAGAACTGAAGGCAAATCTCCCCAATGGGACACAGTGGAAACATTTTACAAAAAACTTGCGTTTTCACTATTGCTTACACCATCCAAAATAAAAAATAAACTTTTTGTATTTAGTTATACTTTAATACTGCAAGGGGAAAATGTAATGAATTGACTCAATATGTGCAGCATCTGTTACTTCAGTTTTTTGAGTCATGGCCAAAGGGTTAATGACTGCTAAGTGTTGCAAGCTAAAGCTCAGTAGTTACAATCCAGTGTATTCATTTTTTCATCATTATCCTTTTTCTATTTACTTTTAATCATTTATTTATAATCAACTAAGCATGAACACAAAAAGGGAAGTTTCATATACAATCGCTGTCATCAAGCATAAATTTGAAAGGGAATAGAGACTTTTTTCATTTTATTAGCATTTTGATACAATGACAATAGAACGGTTATGCAAAACTTTCAGGCAGACTAGCAATAGAATAAAGGGTCTTTATAAATCATGTTGGGAAGCAGTGCACACAGCTTCATACAAACCCTTTGGGATGCTGATGAAACCTTTTCCAATATGTGGAAAATAAAAAAAGGAGGAGGATGTGATAGAGAAAGAAAAGATGGGAAGATGAGGGGGGGACAGCCTCTGGGTGGGAAACAGAAGCATACATTTTGAATCATGTGCTGCTGAATGTAATATAACAAAAAGACATTGGAATCTGCTTTCCATTACTTATACACTTTGGTGTAGATTTACTAAAACTGGTGCACACACAATATGGTGAAGTCATGCATCATAACCAATCAACTTCTAACTTCAGCGTGTTAAATTAAGCTTAGACAATAAAACCTAGAATCTGATTGGCTTCTATGCACAGCTGCACCAGATTCTGTGTGCACCAGTTTGAGTATCCAGATTGAATCTCCCCCTGTGCGTTTAAGAGCCTACTACAGAATTAGTAGCGGATACTGAAGAGATAATTAAGAAGGATCAGAGTTCTTATGAATTAATTGAGCCAATTATTGTTTAACATAGAGAAAAGGTGTAATGCTTTAATAGGTACAGTGGCTTGCGAAAGTATTCGGCCCCCTTGAACTTTTCAACCTTTTGCCACATTTCAGGCTTCAAACATAAAGATATAAAATTGTAATTTTTTGTGAAGAATCACCAACAAGTGGGACACAATTGTGAAGTGGAATGAAATCTATTGGATATTTTAAACTTTTTTAGCAAATAAAAAACTGAAAAGTGGTGCGTGCTAAATTATTCGGCCCCTTTACTTTCAGTGCAGCAAACTCACTCCAGAAGTTCAGCGAGGATCTCTGAATGATCCAATGTTGTACTAAATGACTGATGGTGATAAATAGAATCCACCTGTGTGTAATCAAGTCTCTGTATAAATGCACCTGCTCTGTGATAGTCTCAGGGTTCTGTTTAAAGTGCAGAGAGCATCATGAAGACCAAGGAACACACCAGGCAGGTCCGTAATACTGTTGTGGAGAAGTTTAAAGCTGGTTTTGGATACAAAAAGATTTCCCAAGCTTTAAACATCCCAAGGAGCACTGTGCAAGCGATCATTTTGAAATGGAAGGAGTATCAGACCACTGCAAATCTACCAAGACCTGGCTGTTCCTCTAAACTTTCAGCTCAGACAAGGAGAAGACTGATCAGAGATGCAGCCAAGAGGCCCACGATCACTCTGGATGAACTGCAGAGAACTACAGCTGAGGTGGGAGAGTCTGTCCATAGGACAACAATCAGTCGTACACTGCACAAATCTGGCCTTTATGGAAGAGTGGCAAGAAGAAAGCCATTTCTCAAAGATTTCCATAAAAAGTCTCGTCTAAAGTTTGCCACAAGCCACCTGGGAGACACACCAAACATGTGGAAGAAGGTGCTCTGGTCCGATGAAACCAAAATCGAACTTTTTGGCCACAATGCAAAACGATATGTTTGGCATAAAAGCAACACAGCTCATCACCCTCAACACACCATCCCCACTGTCAAACATGGTGGTGGCAGCATCATGGTTGGGCCTGCTTTTCTTCAGCAAGGACAGGGAAGATGGTTAAAATTTAGGGGAAGTTGGATGCAGCCAAATACAGGACCATTCTGGATGAAAACCTGTTGGAGTCTGCAAAAGACCTGAAACTGGGACGGAGATTTATCTTCCAACAAGACAATGATCCCAAACATACAGCAAAATCTACAAAGGAATGGTTCACAAATAAACGTATCCAGGTGTTAGAATGGCCAAGTCAAAGTCCAGACCTGAATCCAATCGAGAATCTGTGGAAAGAGCTGAAAACTGCTGTTCACAAACGCTCTCCATCCAACCTCACTGAGCTTGAGCTGTTTTGCAAGGAAGAATGGGCAAGAATTTCAGTCTCTCGATGTGCAAAACTGATAGAGACATACCCCAAGCGACTTGCAGCTGTAATCGCATCAAAAGGTGGCTCTACAAAGTATTAACGCAAGGGGGCCGAATAATTTTGCACGCCCCACTTTTCATTTTTTTATTAGTTAAAAAAGTTTCAAAAATCCAATAGATTTCGTTCCACTTGACAATTGTGTCCCACTTGTTGGTGATTCTTCACAAAAAATAAAAATGTTATATCTTTATGTTTGAAGCCTGAAATGTGGCAAAAGGTTGAAAAGTTCAAGGGGGGCGAATACTTTCGCAAGGCACTGTATGTATCCTTTTTTAGTTTTCAATAATTATATTTATGTGCTTTTGGTGAAAACATGCTTATTTTCTGTATTACCTTTCTGTTTTGTGTAAAATGTCCTCAAAGCTGTTATTTGTACCCACTTTTCTGAGACAGGTTTACAGTGACTAAAGAGCTTTATTAGTGTATTAGAGGAAGATAGCAGTTAGGAGCTTTTATGCCTTACAGTATATACATCATTTACAATCATGTGTTAAAGTTCTTTACATTTACCATCAGTAGGACTGCAGTACTATTACCCACTTTATCCATCATAGATGTTAATAAAACTTATCCGGGGGGCGTGGCTGGCCGCGGAGCGAGATGGCTGCCTGAAATCTCTGCTCCGCTCAGCCGAGGGACTTCCAGCGACACTCAGCCTCAGATCAGCGCAAGTCCCCCCTCTCTGAAGCTCCAGAGAGGAGCGGAATCAGTGGGCACCCGATCGGTATGCCCAAGAGGAGAACCGCCAGCCTGCATCAGCCGCGCCGCCTCACTGACTACTACGAGAGAGCCGACATGCTCAGTGCTAAAGATGGCGCCGGCGCGCCGCCCTGCCCCCCACTGCTGACTGACAGGATCTCACAGGCACACTCTGCTGACATGGAGGAGATGGACAGCACGGCTCCTCACACTGACTCCTCTCAGCCCTCACCTGCTGATCGAGGTAAGAGAGCCGCACAGTCACAAGTCCTCTCTCCCACTAAAGCTCCTCAGCTTAAAAAACAGCACGGAGATCCCCCAGCTTACACAGGCCCTGAACTGCCACACTCTGAATCCCTAGCCACACTACCTGCCTCTGACCAGCCAGCATCTGAGCATACGCTCAAACTTATGTTGATGTCACTGCAGCATGATATGCGTAATGAATTACGGTCCTCCATCTCCATGTTACATGCCAGAATAGATCAAGTGGAGGACCGCACTGATGTCATTGAAAAAACGCTCACTGAACACACTGCGGCCTATAACGAAATGGCGGATGCCCATGACCGACAAATTGAGGAGATTAATTATTTACACGCCAAAGTCGCAGATTTAGAGGATCGTTCGAGGAGGAACAATATCAAATTTAGGGGCGTACCAGAATCCGTTAAGCCACCAGAACTGATCCCCTACATCCAGCAACTATTCCTCACACTTATCCCTCAATTGCGTCAAACTGACATGATTATTGACCGAGCGCATCGCATTGTCAAACCTAGTCACCTCCCTGCCTCGGTACCTAGAGACATCCTAGCCCGCATTCATTTCTTTCAAGTAAAAGAAAAGATCATGGCGGCTGCCAGATCCACCTCTCCGCTACCTGACCCCTACTCTACTGTGTCCCTGTACACAGACATATCTGCTGCTACCGCTCAAAAAAGGAGAGAATTTTCCCTGACCACCACTACTCTTCGGAAGCACAACATCCCATACAAATGGGGCTTCCCCACTAAACTAGTGGTCACATACCAGAACCAGAACACCAATATCCTGACTCCAAAAGATGGAATCAAACGCATGCTCAACTGGGGCCTAATCTCCTCACCTCCACCTGAACCTCTACTTCAAAGACCCTCAACGTTCGCCCAGGATCCCAGGCATTATGCTCCTAATACCACTCGCAAGTAAGGACTTCCTCCACCTCCTCTAACCCCGACCATCGGGTGCACACTGAAAACCTTTACTACGATGTCTCTGCGATTACACACTGCAACGATGTCCCTAATGAGCACACCACCTGTTAGGCTCTTCACTCTTCCCCCAGTGAAAGGAAAGTGCCACGCACTTTGAAATTTCTTAGTTATATCCTTTACGTTTATAATTTTACTTTGTTTTTCATAGCTTATGCTTATTAGCGCTCTCTTCACTCAGTTGCCTTAAATCGTTGGCTCCACTTTACTTATTGTATAACACCAGCACTGGTCTACCCCCCCCTCTGCACACTACTGCACGTTACTTTGCTGCGGTATTCCTATACCCCCCCCCCCCCCCCCACTAGTCACTGCCCAAAATGTCATTCACCATCACCTCCATTAATGCCAAAGGCCTAAACTCCCCTTACAAACGAAATTTACTATGGAAAGAAGCTTTGGCCCTCACCTCTGACATACTGTGTGTACAGGAAACTCACTTTGCCTCCAGCAAACCACCCTCATGCTCCCATAAACTGTATCCACACTATTACTTTGCCAACTCCGCAAAAAAAAAAGCAGGAGTTATGATTGCCATACGCTCCACTGTTTCATTCCAGCCGCTCCACTCTGAGATAGACCCTGAAGGTAGATTCATAATTTTGAATGCCATAATCAATAATCGGAACGTCACTATCGCCAGCATTTACTCCCCTAACACCAAACAACACCAATTCTACAAGTCCCTGCTAACTAAACTGGAACCTTTCAGACAGGGCCCCTTAATTATCTGCGGTGACTTCAACCAAATTGTTGATGCCTCGCTAGACACTTCTAATCCTACCCGTAAACGTTCTACCTCACTCTCCTCCCTACTCCACTCGGAAGACTTGTACGACCCCTGGAGATGCCTCCACGGCTCTGAAAGAGATTACACCTTTTTCTCACACACTCAAAACACTTACTCTCGGATAGATCTCTTTTTGACTGACAAACATACCCTGCAAATGGTACGGGAGTCTAAAATTGGACTTATTACGTGGTCTGACCACGCACCCATATCAATGACACTATTCCCAGCACCTGCCACTAAAAACTTCACCACCTGGAGGCTCAACACCCCCATAATCACACGTCCCTTATATCAAAAACAGATTTTGTCCGAACTCCAGCACTACTTCACAACCAACACCGGATCTGTAGACAACCCCACTACACTATGGAACGCCCATAAGGCTTGCATTAGAGGTCTCCTGATTAAGTTGGGAACCCACGGGAAAAAACAATACAATGCAACCACGAACAAACTCCTAGAACAAATACGCTTACTTGAGCGAGCCAACAAGCCTCAACCTTCCCCTATACTCAGCTCTGAACTGCACACAGCTAGACAAGCCCTCAGTGACCACCTACACGCAAACTTTGATTTCCACCTTAAACGTCTCCGCTTACAATCCTACTCCCAACACAACAAACCTGGAGCATATCTAGCTAGACAACTTAAACGTAAACTCGTACAAACTAGGATTCCGTACCTTACTGATAACCGCGGCATTAAACACGCCAACCCTAAAGACATTGCAGACCAATTCAGTCTCTACTACTCTAAACTATACAACCTTACCAGCTCCAACCTTGCTTCACCACCCTCTTCTACCGACATTACTAACTTCCTCAAAGACATACATCTCCCTTCACTCTCACAAGACCAATTGCACCAACTTTCCACCCCATTCTCCCTTACGGAAGTGGAATCAGCCATTGCCGCCCTACCACTTCATAAAGCCCCAGGCCCTGATGGGTTCTGCAATGAGTACTATAAAACATTCTCTAAGCTCCTCATCCCCCACCTATGCCGCTCCTTCAACTTCACTGCCAGTACTGGTTCCATACCACCGGAATCCCTCCGAGCCACTATTGTCACTATTCCCAAACCGGGCAAACCGGCCGATGAGCCTGCCAGCTACAGACCCATTTCCCTGCTGAACACTGACACCAAGCTATATGCCAAAATTTTGGCCACGCGACTTTCAGACATTATCCCACAACTTGTGCATATTGACCAAGTGGGTTTTGTGGCTGGCAGACAAGCATCGGACGGTACCCGCAGGTTCATTGACCTGATACAATGGGTGGAACATCATCGAACGCCTTCTCTGCTCATCTCTCTTGATGCAGAGAAGGCGTTTGATAGAGTGGATTGGTCCTACCTACAGGCAGTCCTTCAGAAATTTGGTTTCTCAGGGACCATACTGCAAGCTATACTCTCCCTCTACTCCTCGCCCAGCGCTAGAGTAATGACTTCCGGTCTACTCTCGGATCCCTTCCACATCTCTAATGGGACACGTCAGGGGTGCCCACTCTCACCCTTGATTTTCGCCCTTGTCATGGAACCCCTAGCCCAATCAATTAGACACAACCCACTTATTTCGGGGATATCCACCGCTGACGCACATCACAAGATAGGTCTCTACGCTGACGATGTCATCATCTCCCTGACTGACCCTACTAACTCACTCCCAGCTCTTCATCACACTTTAGACACCTTCAGCAAGGCTTCACTGTATAAAATTAACTTTTCCAAATCTAGCATGCTCAGTATAGGACTAAACCAACGCACCAAAACTGATATTACCAACAACACGTCTTTCTCATGGGCCCCCAACTCTACGCTCACGTATCTAGGCATACAGTTAACCGCACCCTCAACCCGCTTACGCTCCACCAATTTCAATAATCTTGTAACCAAGCTCCAAAAAACTGTGCAGGACCTCAGACATACTACTGCCTCATGGGCAGGAAGAATTGCTCTTGCCAAAATGTATCTTTTACCCCATGCCTTGTACACATTCCGGACTCTGCCGATACCATTTCTCAAACAACAATTGTTGCAGCTACAATCTATCCTCATAAACTTCATATGGAACGGAAAACGTTCCCGTCTCAAAAGCAGCACACTGTGTAAACCAGTCACATTAGGAGGGATGGGAGCACCAGACTTATTAGCCTATTACAAAGCAACCATACTCGATCAAGCCAGAGTCTGGTGGAACCCCATGCAACAAACCACCTGGCTCCAAATAGAAAAAGCAGCCCTTATGTCCCATCCTAAACTAACTCTATGCGCCCTCCTCCTGCAACATCCAGGAACTCACTCATACCTTGACACTGTTAACGCTACCGTCAGGATATGGAAAGCCACCATACAATCCTCTCAGGGTACACCACTACGTCTACTCAAGCTAATACCGTTGGAAGCCCTCCACATTCTCACACCCAACCTTGATATCTCTACATGGATCAGCAAAGGTGTCTCCAACATTGGTATCCTATACCAAGGCTCCATTCTCATGTCCTTCCAAAAACTACAAACTGCTTACCACATTGGACACAAAGATTTTTTCAAATACCTCAGAATACGCTCGATCCTCTCTAAAGTACAATGGTCTGATGACCTATTACCATGGCATGTAACCACATTCTTCAACCTCCTCCCAACTGGAAAACGTGGAATCTCCTTTTGCTATAAACTGCTTACTAGCACCGACCACACTTCTAAGTCACCAACAATGCTAAAATGGGAGCATACATTACAAAGTTCCTACACTCTCCAACAGTGGCATCGCGCACTACAGACGCCCCTGAAAGTCTCCAGATGTCTCCTCCACTGGGAAACTGTGCAAAAATTATTCCACAACTGGTACCTTACTCCATCCAGACTTGCCCGGATCTACCCTAATTCAACTAACCTCTGCTGGAGAAATTGTGGATCCCCTGGAACCCCATTCCACATATGGTGGGACTGTCCAATCCTCGCCACACTGTGGACTGTGCTCTCCAAACTCCTCCTTTCCATTCTACCGAATCCTGTACCACTAACTCCGCAAATGGTACTGTTAGGCCTAGACATGGAATTGTGGCCTTGCTCTTCACGCACGATCGTCTCCCATGTCTTTATTGCAACGCGACTGGCTATTGCCAAAAATTGGAAATCTCCCAACCCCCCCTCTATAATGGAAATAACTGCTCTCTTAAACAACCACTGTTTGATGGAATTTATGCACGCCAAAGCCTACTTACAACTACCTAGATTTCAAACGAACTGGAACCTTTGGCTCAAACACCCTAAATGCATACCCCCCATGAATAAACTTCCACTTAGCTAGCTCCCATCTTTAGGTAGACTCCTCATTGCTGTGATAATCTGACTATCACCTGTTTAACTGTACGTTATTCAATGTTTGCTTTGTAACCTGCTCTTTATGTAAAATCTTTAATAAAATTGAGTTACAAAAAAAAAAAAAAACTTATCCAAGAGAGCTTTTGGCTATGTTTTATCAGTGCAATCTAGCAAATACAGGAAAAGCAGACATCAACTTCACATAAATACCTAGTATCTACAAAGGCCATCATTTTTACTGAGCATGTACAGTATTTTAATATTCTTATGCAAATATTTTTCAAAGTGTGTGGGCAACAATCATAAAAATCATAAGAAAGGCCACTTTGAAGCCCATAGTTTAACCACTTTGTGCCGGAGGGCCCTCCTGGGACGTCCTTGACTTTCCGGGGTTATATCTGAATGATGCCTGCAGCTTTTTCAGCCGGCGATTCCCTGCACCATAAGAATGATCATTGCGGCTGTTCTGCCGCTTGATCGTTCTTACGGGCGGCGGGAGGGGACGCCACCCTCCGGTGCTTCTATCGACTCACCGCTTCCATCGGTGAGTCGAACACAGGATCCGCCGGCCCCGCATGGTGATCATAGAGATTTCTGGTGGACCAGATGGTCGCTGGAGTCTCTATGATCGTTCGGAGGCTGGGCGTGATGTTATGACATCACGCCTGGCCTCTGCATTCAAAAAATGGCACCGCCTCGGCTGGGAAGCCAGGATCGTTTTTTTTTTTTTTTATTTTGGGCTTCCCAGCCTAGAGGTGAGATGTGGGGTCTTATTGACCCCATATCTCACTGTAAATAGGTCCGATCATGCCATATTACATTCCTTGTAATAGGAATAAAAATGATCAAATTAAAAAAAAATTAACAATAAAAAATAAAAATTAATTTAAAGCGCCCCTGTCCCCGTGAGCTCGTACGCAGAAGCGAATGCATACGTAAGTCCCACCCACATATGAAAACAGTGTTCAAACCACACATGTGAGGTATCGCCGCAAACGTTAGAGCGAGAGAAATAATTCTAGCCCTAGACCTCCTCTGTAACTCAAAACATGTATCTAGAAAAAAATTTAAAGCGTCGCCTATGGGGATTTTTAAGTACCAAAGTTTGGCGCCATTCTACAAGCACATGCAATTTTTAAGCATGACATGTTGGGTATCTATTTACTCAGGCGTATCTTCAAAAAAATTGGGCTAACGTTACTTTTTTGTTTTTTTTAATGCATGAAACTGTTTTTTTTCTGAAAAAACGTGTTTGAAAAATTGCTGTGCAAATACCATGCAACGACCGCCATTGTATTCTCTTGGGTCTTTGCTAAAAAAAACATATGTATAATGTTTGGTGGTTCTATGTAATTTTCTCGCAAAAAAATTATGAATTTTACATGTAGGAGAGAAATGTCAGAATTGGCCCGGGTGTGAAGTGGTTGAATACTAGTGTTCCCAACTAGAAACGGGGTGGGGAGCTTTCTTGACTATGCACAGCTCTGCAGACCATGTATCTCTACTCCCAATTTTGTGTGATAGTCACTTAAAGCGTATCTTAATCCAAAAACAATAATGTGATATATTGCGGCTATAACCAGTTCTTAGATGTGGTGACTGCATTTTTTTTTTTGATAGCCTTTTTCAAGCCATGCACTACAACGCATAGCCAAAACATTACATGGAATTAGAAACTGGAGATCTTAGCAGCCCAAGAAATACATAAATGAAGGTAGAATTTGCCATCTTAAAAAATGTTTATCCTAACACTATTTTTGTCAAAACAAATGTAGCAGTACTTCCTAGGGAGCAACTAGATTGTTTGGGTTCATCCACCCTGCACCACCACGAACTGTCCTGTATCTGGACTTAAGTGATGCTGACACACTTGATAACAGTTTAAATGGGCATTATTTAAAAGTAAAGTCATGTTGAAGAAAGAATGTTAGACAACAAACAGCAAAAACACATTTTCAAACACTGTCCTATAGTGTATGTGGCACAATGAACAAACTATCTATGATCATTCCTCACAGCCTCCTTAAAGTTTAACAATCCTAGGCACACTAGGCCAAGGTTAGGATTGATACTGACACATACACAGAGGTATTTACTTTCAGCACAGTAGAGCAGTGAAAATGCTTGCAGCAATAATGGTACAGTCTACATAAACCTGTAAGTCACTCTCTAGCCACTGGCCAGTGGAACATTTCTTTCCTTGCGTTGTAATGCTCTCACCCTGGGTCTGTGCAGCCTCACAGTCTTTAGTCCTCTCAGTGGACTGCCAGTGACTAAATATCCCAGCTATACACCTGCAGGCTCCCCCTGTTACGCCCGTTCTTCTCGATCTCTCTCCCTGTGTGACCAGTAAAAGGGGTTAGGCACATGCATTGTGGCGAACAACTGAAATCCTTCTATGCTCAGGGACAGGCATATCCCAGGCTGTAGTGGCAGCCAGTCCTTCCTTTTCCATCATGTCCCCCTGCGCTGTCCGTCAATCAGAGAGGGAGAGAAACGACCAGTGTGGCTGGAGGAAGGATGCTCTGCTAGGTGGCTCAAAGGGTGCTACAACAATTACTACATATTTAGTTTAGGAGGAGGAACTGCATGCTGTTATATTTATATTGTTTCACCTGTGGGTTAGTACCAGCTCATGGCCAGAGGCCAAACTACCTCACTGGGTTCCCACATACAGAAGGATAACTTCCTTTGCACATGTCAGTGATACCTGTTCGGACACCTATTACAGAGACATTTTGAGAGATACAGCATTGAACGCTGAGTTTCTCCACCAGCTCTTCAAAACTGTACACTACACTTCATTGTGCCCAGCCTGAAGGCAAAGAGTGGAGCCACTGCACTTATTTTTCAAGACCTTGCACATACGTGGTTACAGGCCCATTCCCTAGAAGGGTTCCATTCCACAGTGGGCCCTAGGACAGAGGCCCAGCTGTTTGGTGGTGTACACCATGTACCTAGCCACCCCTACCTATGGAACCTCCATCACAGGTTAACACTGCTCTCCAAAATTGATGCTCCTCCTTCTTATCACTCCCTACTTAAAAATCTCAAGGGTTAACTTGTAATTGCACACTTCGTTCCCCAGTTCATCAATACACTGTAAAAGCACACTCTTGTTTACTCCTCAAAAGTAAATCTGACAGATGTCTTCTCTTAACCAATAGCTTCTTTTACTGTAGTAACTTAGTTGTAGTTACAGTTCAGCAGCAGTTTCCATAGCAATACAATTGCTATAATGTGATAATCACCATATTTCCATTCTCTCGTTATAAATGCTTTACTGGGCTGTGGTTTTGCTGTGGTGTCCATACCTTTTAGATAAGCTTTTTTCCATAACATGGTCACATTACAGTCCATAGTCCCATACCAGGATCCTGTTCTGGGGTAGCCCCAAACATGGTATGACAATCACATTTTACATGTTCTCACTGGTCACTTCCCATGACTGTCTGACCACAAGGCCTAACCTCCTCCTGCATTTATCACTTTCCAGAAAGACAGGAAATGACACATGCAGGGGGAGGCACACCACAGCACACACTGTCAACCCCTGAGACACAAAACATTAACCTTTTGTGGTACAAAGCAAAATTAAAATGGAGCTCCACCCAAAAGGGGAAGCTCAACTTGTCTGCCTCATTTGGCTGCCACATTTGGCACTTCCGGGTGATTTAGTCGTCGCAAACTCAATCGGAAGCTCACCCCCCCTCCTTTCCCTGCTGCCGGGCCATTCACAAAGCGCAACGTGCTTTGCACATGCGCAGGGGGGAAGGGGCTGCAAAGCTGCAAGGCTTCTTTGCCGGTTTCCCATAGCCGAGATGGCATCAACAGCACCCTAGAGCTGATTGAAAAATCGGCTAGGGTGAGGACACTGTTGGATTCGTGGACAGGTAAGTGTCCTAATATTAAAGTCAGCAGCTACAGTAGCTGCTGACTTTTTTTTTTTATGAAGGAGCCTGGAGCTCTGCTTTGACTTGTAGTCACCTGCCTTCAAGCTAACTATACATTTTACCCATATGACTGGTCAAAATTCTTGGATCTACCATCATCTAGAGCAAGGGCTTGCCTACACAAATACAAAATGACTGGAAGGTAGGTTCTTCTCCTATTTTACTGTTTTTAAAAATCTAAGAGATTTAGACAATTCAAAGTTTGCACGGTCACTTTGTTTCAGCTGAAGTAAATACAGTGGTGTGAAAAAGTGTTTGCCCCCTTCCTCATTTCCTGTTCCTTTGCATGTTTGTCACACTTAAGTGTTTCGGAACATCAAACCAATTTAAACAATAGTCAAGGACAACACAAGTAAACACAAATTGCAATTTGTAAATGAAGGTGTTTATTATTAAAGGTGAAAACAAATCCAAACCATCATGGCCCTGTGTGAAAAAGTGATTGCCCCCTAAACCTAATAACTGGTTGGGCCACCCTTAGCAGCAACAACTGCAACCAAGCGTTTGCGATAACGTGCAATGAGGCTTTTACAGCGTCCTGGAGGAATTTTGGCCCACTCATCTTTGCAGAATTGTCCTAATTCAGTTACATTAGAGGGTTTTCGAGCATGAACGGCCTTTTTAAGGTCATACCACAACATCTCAATAGGATTCAGGTCAGGACTTTGGCTAGGCCACTCCAAAGTCTTCATTTTGTTTTTCTTCAGCCATTCGGTGGTGGGCTTGCTGGTGTGTTTAGGATCATTGTCCTGCTGCAGAACCCAAGTTCGTTTCAGCTTGAGTACACGAACAGATGGTCGGACATTCTCCTTCAGGATCTCTTGGTAGACAGCAGAATTAATAGTTCCTTTTATCACGGCAAGTCTTCCAGGTCCTGAAGCAGCAAAACAGCCCCAGACCATCACACTACCACCACCATATTTTACTGTTGGTATAATGTTCTTTTTCTGAAATGCAGTGTTCCTTCTACGCCAGATATACTTGGACACACACCTTCCAAAGAGTTCCACTTTTGTCTCATCGGTCCACAGAATGTTGTCCCAAAAGTCTTGGGGATCATCAAGATGTGTTGTGGAGAAATTGAGACGAGCTTTGATGTTCTTTTTGCTCAGCAGTGGTTTTCTCCTTGGAAACTCTGCCATGCAGGCCATTTTTGCCCAGTCTTTTCCTGATGGTGGAGGCATGAACGCTGACCTTAACTGAGGCAAGTGAGGCCTGCAGTTCCTTGGACGTTGTTTGTGGGGTCTTTTGTGACCTCTTGGATGAGTCGTCGCTGCGCTCTTGGGGTAATTTTGGGCGGCCGGCCACTCCTGGGAAGGTTCACCACTGTTCCATGTCTTCGCCATTTGTGGATAATGGCTCTCACTGTGGTTCGCTGGATTCCCAAAGCTTTGGAAATGGCTTTATAACCCTTTCCAGACTGATAGATCTCAATTGTTCCTGAATTTCTTTGGGTCTCGGCATGATGTGTAGCTTTTAAGGATCTTCTGGTGGACCTTACTGTGTCAAGCAGCTCCTATTTAAGTGATGCCTTGATTGTGAACAGGTGTGGCAATAATCAGGCCTGGGTGTGGCTAGAGAAATTGAACTCAGGTGTGGACAACCACAGTTATAGTATGTTTTAACAAGGGGGGCAATCACTTTTTCACACAGGGCCATGATGGTTTGGATTTTTTTTCACCTTTAATAATAAACACCTTCATTTACAAATTGCATTTTGTGTTTACTTGTGTTGTCCTTGACTATTGTTTAAATTGGTTTGATGTTCCGAAACACTTAAGTGTGACAAACATGCAAAGGAACAGGAAATGAGGAAGGGGGGCAAACACTTTTTCACACCACTGTACATTGTTTTGCAGTTGTATATTTCTTGATTAAATAATTATTTTATTTTAGCAATAAAATAGATGTTTTTATGCCATCTACAACCAAAGAAATGTAACAAAAATCCTTATAAAGCAAATGAAAAGAAAAATACTGACATAATTGCGGCGCAATTTTAAAAAGGTGTCGGTGACTTCTTTGAATGTGTTTCTCAGAAGTAAAGTAGCCCATTCAAATGATGGTTTTTAAAATACACACACAATGTTAATAATTATGTGAAATGGGTGCGCTCTCAATCAACCTTAAAAATCGTGTAGATCTAATTAAAAATTGCTTGTGCAATGATACTATTCAAGTGATGTGTAAAACCTCCTAAAAATCCGTGCACTGAGTGTGTATACATAAATAAATAAATACATAAAACCATATGTAAATATATAAATAAGTGGATCCTTTTCCTTTTTGTGGTACCAGTGATTAAGTGATATTTGTGCGATAGTGCTGTGAATAAAAGACAGTTTAAGAATGAGGTAAAACCACGTTTACATTCCAACCCTTAAAAAATCCATGCGTTTAAAACTGTAAAAAAAAAACTGAAAAAAAAAAAATGGTATTTTAAAAACCATTTCTTCTACGTGTGAGAACACTAATATATGGGTTGCAGCATCATCATTTGGCTATCTTAAAAACATTGTTGCCGTTCTGTCTTTGAATACCCATTATAGCGCTTAAGTACACATACCTAACACTCCATTCAAATGATGGATGTTCATCATGAAACATTTCCATTGTATATTTACTTTCTATTCCCATCCTTCCTACCTATGGTAAATAAACTGAAAAAAGCTTACAGCATGCCAAAATTTGTGAATAACAGACTATAATACAGGAGTCAAAATTACTAAAAAATGTAAACTGTATTCTGTAGACACACAGTGAAACTATTTTTAAAAGACTGGTCTTTGTGATGGAAACTAAAATCCCAGTTGGAATATGTTCCAGGCTTGGCATGTAATTGTTATCATTACAACTTGCACACAGAAAATAGAAAATCATCTATACAGGTGTCCACATTGATACAGCCAAGAAGCTCAATGGAAACCATTAATTACACAAATGGAGCACAGCACTGCAAAATATGCTGGCATTTCATAAAGATAATGAGAAAATGTCAGTGAATACTGCAAACCTCTTCTAACTGAAATCAGAAAAAATAAGCCATTTGCTCATCTCTAAAAGTGTTAACCAACTAGTTGTATTACCTTAACCAGGGCTGTCTTTAACGCAGGGCAAAAGGGGCAGCTGCCCTAGGCTCTTTCATTGCTGTGGGGCCCAAAGCAGCTGCCACTTAAGCCCTGAGCTGCCTGCAGTTTTCCCAGAGTAGCGGGTGCAACCGATCCCCCTCTGCTCTCCCAAGCGACGGCCACATTATGACAGGAAAGTGGACAGCTGCGGGCTTCATGTGCTTGATCCCGCTCCTGCCGCTTCTCCCTCTGTCAATAGCTGCGGACCGGAGTGACAGGAAATGACAGAACTGCTCTCCGTGTTCCTCCCACCCCCACCTGACAGAGGTGAACTGTGGATGAGGGTGCAAAGATGACCAATAGATATGCAAGTACTGCCTCTAGTTCTGATTTTTTCTGTGCCCTGTATAATACAAACACCTCACAGTACACACTCTCAATCCCTGTGTGTCATCCCGGACTCCCCTATCCCCCCCAATCATACTGGACTTCCCAATCTACCCCCTCATCATCCTGGACTCCCCTATCCCCCCATCATCCTGGACCCCCTTATTCCCCCATCATCCTAAACTTCCCTATCTCCCCCATCATCCTGGACTCCCCTATACCCCATCATCCTGGACCCCCCCATCATCCTGGACTCCCCTCCCCCATCAACCTGGGCTCCCCTATCCCCCATCATCCTGGACTCCCCTATCTCCCCCCACCCATCATCCTGGACTTCCCTATCTCTCCCCCCCATCCATCATCCTGGACTCCCCTATCCCCCCCATCATCCTGGACTCCACTAACCCCCCATCATCCTGGACTCCCCTCCTATCACCCTGGACTCCCCTATCCCCCCTATCATCCTGGACTCCCCTATCTCTCCCCCCATTATCCTGGTCTCCCCTATCCCCCCCCCCACCCATCACCCTTGACTCCCCTATCTCTCCCCCCCACCCATCATCCCGGACTTGCCTATCTCCTCCCATCATCCTGGACTTGCCTATCTCCCCCATCATCCTGGACTCCCCTATCTCCCCCACCCCCCATCATCCTGGACTCCCCTATCACCCCCACCTATTATCCTGGACTCCTCTATCTCTCCTCCCATCATTATTATTATTATACAGGATTTATATAGCGCCAACCGCTTGTGCAGTGCTGTACAACATGTGGGCAGACAGTACAGTTACAATACAATTCAATACATAAGTTTACGTCTGTGTTTGTTTTTTGGAATGTTGGGGTGGAGAGAAAATTTGCATGGGGGGGGGGGGGCAAGGGAAAATATTTGCCCAGGGTCCAATCAGTATTAAAGACGGCCCTGACCTTAACCATATTTCATTCTCAGAATTTATCTTGTCTAAACATAGCCACATATGATGCAATCTATTTAAATAATCTCTGTTTGATATATGTAGTGAAAGGGCCTTATTAACTATAAATTATGTAGGTAGGCATGACCATTTTTAAGTTGTTGTTAAGTCTAACAGAAGGAAGTTTGTACAATCATACTGTAACATGTATTACTATCTTAAATAAGGTATTTATCTGCATCACAAACTAAGCTCTATGAAATACTAATCACCTTTGTGGCTGCCTACAAAGATCCACTGGCAATGCCTAGTGTTAATGTAACTCTAAATCTAATCTCTAAAACCTTATATAAACTTGAATATGTTATTGTATTATCACAATTGGAGTGATTACTGTGCTAATCCCAAAAACATGTGAAAAAGAAGGAAGCAGCTACATATAAATGTGAAAACATATATAGATGTAAATGGTGAGAAATGTAGCGCTAAAACAATGTGCACAAATATCGTGATATATGTGATAAATGATAATAAAAGCAACTCAAAAAGTCCAAGTCGCATGCAAACAATATGTAAATAGTGTTCAACAAAAAATGACAATGTGGAACAAAAACTGTGGCATCAAACACCGGATGGTGGAAATTCACAAACAATGGGGGTTGGAACACTATGTGTTAAGAAAAAACGTCCGGATCATCAATCATCAACAACTACATGAAATGTGAATGATCTTACCAGAACAGGTGGACTCCAATGTCAGCGACACAGAGGGGCTGATTTCCGAAAGGTTTGCGCCATGAGTTGTGGCGCACGGCGATGCACAACGGCTGTTTTCGTATTTACAAAACATTTGTGCCTGTAACACCGATCGCCACTATAGACATGGCGCACAGCATCTTTAACTCAGGATTAAAAGAAGCTGGAAGTGCCAATATTATGGGGATGATGTGGGGTGATGTGAGGAAATATTGTTATAGGTGTCCAAGTAACAATTATGCCCAAAATAGAATGATTAAGTGACTTTCTCTGAACAAGCCTGCTACGCCGGCAAGTACACTTAGAACTACGTGAGGTCAATTATTGCACTGCGCATGCGTAAGCAGCATTTGTGCGTGTTCAAGTGCTCTGGTTCGCTGCGACGGCAAAATCTTAGTAAATGTCAAGCCACGTAAATAAATTTGCATAAGTTGAACGGTCGCACCTCTCAACTTTTTTTAAGGCTATTTGCACACAGGTCATGTTAGCATTAAAGCGGAAGTAAAACCCTTTGATTTAAATAGTTAAAAAAAAATGGCATGCCGGAAATGCTACCTGTCACATTGACTATGCTTTCAACCAAACTGTCAAACCATCCAATGGCTGGTGTCATAACTGATCACATGTGCAGCATCATGGCAGTTGAAGATTGAACAGAGGCCAAGATGGCAGCTTCCTTGGCTAAAAACGATAGGAGGGTTTACTTCCACTTTAAGAAAAAAAAAAATTAAGAAAAAAAAATGGGTGGGGGTCCCTTGAAATTCCGTACTAGGACCTTCAGGTCTGGTATGGATATTAAGAGGAACTCCGCGCAAAAAAAAAAAAGGCGTGGGGGTCTCCCTCAAAATCCATACCAGGCCCTTCAGGTCTGGTATGGATTTTAAGGGGAACCCCGCCTCCAAGAAAAATGGCGGGGGGTCCCCCTCAAAATCTATACCAGACCCTTATGCGAGCACGCAACTTGGCAGGCCGCAGGAAAGGAAAAGAGGGGGGATGAGAGAGCGCCCCCCCTCATGAACCGTACCAGGCCACATGCCCTCAACATTGGGAGGGTGCTTTGGGGTCCCCCCCAAAGCACCTTGTCTCCATGTTGATGAGGACAAGGGCCTCATCCCCACAACCCTGGCCGGTGGTTGTGGGGGTCTGCGGGGCGGGGGGCTTATCGGAATCAAGAACAAGGGGACCCCCAGATCCCGCCCCCCCCATGTGAAATGGTAAGGGGGGGTACAAAAGTACCCCTACCATTGCACCAAAAAAGTGACAAAAGTGTTAAAAATGACAAGAGCCAGTTTTTGACAATTCCTTTATTAAGTCTTCTTCTTTCCATCTTCTTCCTTCTTCTTTCCTTCATCCTTGTGTTTTTTCCTCCGTCTTCTTCTTCCTCCATCTTCTTCTTCCTCCTATCCTCTGCTTCTTGCTCCAGTGTTCTCGTCCGGCATCTTCCTCCACGGCGTCTTCTTCCCCGCTTCGTTCTAGGGCCGCTCCGCGCAATGGGAGGCTCCCGCTGTGTGACTCTTTTCTTCTGACACTAATATAACGGAACCAGGCGTCAGAGGGGGCGGGGTCACCGGGTGGCCCGCCCTCCGTTATATAAGAACCCATTACCATTTCACACGGGGGGTGGGATCTGGGGCTCCCCTCTTTATAGGGGGCTTCCAGATTCCGATAAGCCGCCTGCAGACCCACACAACCACCGGCCAGGGTTGTGGGGATGAGGCCCTTGTCCTTATCAACATGGGGACAAGGTGTTTTGGGGGGACCCCAATGCACCCTCCCAATGTTGAGGGCTCTCTCGCCCCCCCTCTTTTTCTGCGGCCTGCTAGGTTGCATGCTCTGATAAGGGTCTGGTATGGATTTTGAGGGGGACCCCCACGCCATTTTTTGGGGGGCGCGGGGTTCCCCTTAATATCCATACCAGACCTGAAGGGCCTGGTATGGATTTTGAAGGGGACCCCCACCCCATTTTTTTTCTTTGGTGCAGGGTTCCTCTTAATATCCATACCAGACCTGAAGGGCCTGGAATGCTTTTGAAGGGGAACCCATGCCGTTTTTTTCTTTTTAATTAAAGTCGCCTGGCCTGGGGGCGACTTAAAGTCGTGTTGTAAGTCGCCCCAAGTCGTGTTGTAAGTCACCCATAGTCGTGTTGTAAAGTCGCCCAAGTCGTGTTGTAAGTCGCCCCAAGTCGCGCTGGAAGTCGTGTTGCCCCTGTGTGACAGTTAATGATAACGGTGGTGCGCCGCAATATTATGTGTTGCGCTTATGTGTGCGCCGGTTCATACACTCAAATAATAATTTATCTGGCGCACCAATTAAGGTCTGAACCGGCGCATCGCATTCATCTTAGTAAATACGCCCCATAGTCTAACAGGCAGTGTGCCACAAATGGCAGATGTGTGGAACTCGGAGTGGCCCAAGCTTCCAGAGTGGGATCCAGGGGAGCCGTGGATGACCTCCGAATCGACCTCCAAACAACAACTGTCTCAACTCGGTGGTAGGTTCAAAAATGGACAGCACATCCATTCACATCCGGATAATATGTGGAAAAAGGAAACAGCTTCCACATAGTATAGATCAAAGGGGTATTTACTTCTAAGAAACGGTTTACAGGTAAAACAAGTGATCACAGGTAAAAAACAAGTGATCACATGTAAAAATGCAAGGCTTCTACAGGGGCATATATCAACCCTCACACACTGCCAATATATATAAAAAAACTAAATTAGACAGGAAATGACACATGCAGGGGAAGGCACACCACAGCACACACTGCAAAATGCATGACCTCAAAAGACATTTGATTGGATTTGAGGTGGTCACCTGACCGCTAAAAACCAAGCCTTAAGCCCCATACACACGGTCGGACTTTTTCATCAATTTGGTCCGATCGGACAAGGTTGTTGAAAAATCAGACCGTGTGTATGCACCATCGGACAGTGTTCGTCGGTTTGTCCGTCGGACAAAGTCTTATCTCCTGCTGGAAAGATTTCCCGTCAACCCGGTCCGATCACACCAAATCCGATCGTGTGTACGCTTGTCCGACCGGACAAAGTGCTACGCATGCTCAGATCACATTACAAGACCAAAGCTATTGGCTACTAGCCTCTACGTAGTCCCGTCGTAGGCAACAAACGTCACCACGTTCAGAATGATCGGATTTTCCGACAACTTTGTCCGATCGTGTGTACGCAAAACCAACATCAGACAAAGTATGACGGACATGGTCCGACGGACCTGGTCCACGGATTGTCCGCGCGTGTGTATGGGGCTTTACTATGAGGTCCAATGGTGAAGGAGAAGCTGAAATCACATGACCTGAATATCCAATAGAATGATAACCTGGAATTGTGTGTTCGTATGGTAGAAGAATCACATAGCAAACAAATCACATCACTTCCTGTGGAGAAAGCCCGCAAAAAAACGGGTCTAAAAGTCACATGGTTGGCCTGGACCATGTTGTGTGACCGCAAAAGAATGAATGATGTAAAAGCCTGCGAAAACGGTTTCATTAAAGGTCACATGATATGAACGGGCCCCATGATCCCTGAAGGGTCACATGACCGGTACCTACTGGGTATAATAAGATTAAAATAGAAAAAGAAGAAGCCAACCTTCTAAATTCAAAAACTATGAACATTGTAACACATTCATATAGATGTATTATTATTCGATATAACAATCAAATAAAATGGAAGTACAGGGGGTCCCCTACTTACAAACATCCGACTTACAAACGACTCCTACTTACAAACGGAGGGAGACAACAGGAAGTGAGAGGAAATCCACCCCTAGGAAGGGAAATTCACTCCTGTAAGAGTTAATATGGGAAAAAGGTGTCTCCACTGATGCTTTATCACCAGTCCATGTTTCCCTAACAACCCAAAATTTTCAAAATCCAATTGTCATTGGGACAGAAGGTGAAGTGAAATCTTCTGAACAGGGGCACAGACAGCAAAACAAATGTTACAGGGGTGATAACCCTTCTCTATGTTATCTAAAAAACGTAAAAATTTATTTTTTGGCTGGAACTACAAAATTTACCTGTTCCGACTTACAAACAGATTCAACTTAAGAACAAACCTACAGTCCCTATCTTGTTTGTAACCCGGGACCCACTGTAACTCAGTTATCTGAACACACTAATAACGAGTGATTTCCGTGTCACAAGACCGCGACCGGAAGTAAGGATCACATGACCGGAAGTACTCCATCCGATACCGGAAGTGGTCAAAGACTCCGGAAATGTTTTGAGAACACATGTCCAAACAAAAGTCACATGACTATGACTACTCAACATCATGTGACACAATGTAGGACATCAACAAAATAACATAACATGAAAGTATACAGAGAAAGATAAAATTGTATATGGAAAAAAATAGTAGTCATGAATGTGTCTGTTTTGTGTCTCCCCCCCAATATTGTGGAGACACACATTGCAATTACGACAAGGGTAAAAACCTTTACATTGCTGAAAAAATTAAACCTTCTTGGGGGGGGTCGATCACATAAGGAGCAATTTGCCCCTGTATAGACATAGCCCCTCTGAAAATCACACCAGCCTGTTCCGGTAAGATCAAACCCAAAAGTCGGTCATTCCGGAGCACATTCCAATGTCTTTTGAAAATATCCCTAATCTGTCTGGATTGGGTAGAATGTGTGGTGAAAAAAGACCATCTAAATCTAAAGTTTTGAGCATTTTTTGGGCGTTCATAAAGAGTAGAACTTCTATCTATTTGTAGAGTTCTATTAATCTCAACGTCCAAATCAGCAGGGTTGTAACCCTTTTCCAAAAATCTCTCTTTAAGGACATGGGATTGTAGGAGAAAATCTGAAGTCCTCATACAGTTGCGTAGCCGCAAAAACGGACTACGAGGAACTGGTTCTAACCATTGTGTCTGGTGGCAACTGTCGGTCGGAATGTATCCGTTACAATCAGTTGATTTGAAGTAGGTTTTAAACTCAAGATGTTGATCAACCACCATGATCTCCAGGTCCAAGAAATGAATGGAAGTTAAGCTAGCTTCATAGCTCAAAATAATCCCATGGTCATTAATGTTGAGTGTGGCCATGAACGGATCCAGGGACTCACGGTTCCCATTCCATAGGAGGAGGATGTCGTCAATATACCTAGCCCAGAGAACCAATTCTGGTGTCTGGGAGGCATAGACGACATCCTCCTCCCACTGGGCCATGAAGAGGTTCACCAAACAAGAGGCAAACTTCGCCCCCATGGTCACACCCTTCTTTTGTAAGTAAAATTGATCCGAACATAAGCTGCATAATAAAATTGCGCTGTATTAATGGAAGGCTGGTGTCTCTAGACAAATAGTTATTAACAGCATCAAAGCCCAGAGCATGGGGTATGCATGTATACAATGCAGCAACATCTGCTGTCACCAAAATCATCCCTTTCCGAAATTCTACAGATTTGAGGAGTTTGATGGTGTCTCTGGTGTCTTTGAGGTAAGACAGAATTCGACGAGCTATTGGTTGAAGATGGAAATCAACATATCTTCCAATTCGTGAAGTAAGGGAATCGATCCCGCTGACTATGGGCCAGCCAGGGGGATTGACAGGGTCCTTGTGGACCTTTGGAAGGTAATAGATAGCACGGATCCGTGGGACAAGGGGAACAAGAAAACATCTCTCTTTTTTATTAAGGACCCCTAGAGAAAAGCCTTCATCGATCAATTCAACCAAGGCTTTTTTGTAAACAGCCGTGGGGTCATTAGAAATAATACTATATGTTTTAGGTTCATTCAGAATGCTGATCATTTCTGTCACATAGTCTTCCTTATCTAATATGACAATCCCCCCGCCTTTGTCGGCGGGGCGGATGATGAGATTTTTACTTTCACACAATTGTTTCAGTCCCACTTTAATATTTGGATCAATATGAACCTTTTTCTAAGAGTGGGATATTTTTTCTAAGTCCTGCAAAACAAGGCTTCTAAATACCTGGCTGAACGGTGCTATAGCACCAGGGGGGGTAAATAAAGAGGGGTTAGTCAACCCTGAATGTACATATCCACCTTCCAAGGGATCACTCTCTGCGGATGTGGAAGCCACCTCCACAGGAACTGATCTTGGGGGTTGGGCCAAGAAATGTCTCTGTATGCTTAATTTCCGTGTAAACTTTTGTACATCTATGAATGTGATAAATTTATTAAGGGGTCATCCAGGTCAGGGTCATCTTGTTGTGGGTAAACGTCCCATCTAAGACCTCTGGGTACCATCTTTTCCTTAACATATTGCTCTAGAAAATCCATATCCCATTGGAGATGAATTTCACTGATCATCAGGTTCTTTAATCTGAAAAACAGTCCACCCTTCTCTGTATCAGGGTTGATGTTACAAAAACACCTTCCGTATTGAGGGACCTGGCGGTCCTGTATTCAAAAAAGGTGTTTTTGTAACCATCAACCCTGATACAGAGATGGGTGGACTGTTTGTCAGATTAAAGAACCTGATGATCAGTGAAATTCATCTCCATGGGATTCGGCTTTTCTAGAGCAATATGTTAAGGAAAAGATGGTACCCAGAGGTCTTAGATGGGACGTTTACCCACAACAAGATGACCCTGACCTGGAGTCATGGTTTATATATTTTAATGATGTAGGAATTAAACTTTTAGAATTTTTAATAGATAAGAAACAAACCAGAATGTCTTTGATCGATAGAGAAATAAAGATCTAAAAGACAGATTGGTTTCATACAAGACCACAGCTGAATACACCACACTTTCTACCAATTTGAAAAATTATTTGGAGAAAGAGGAAAAAGAACAAAGAAATAAAAAACAGAAGAAATACAATAGAGATCTTACCGATTATAAGACTAGTTCAGTCTTTAATTGTCAAAAAAAGGTTATTTCATCTGTTACTTTGGAAGAAGAACCTTCCTCTATTGATGCTTCTAATTCCACAATACCTAACCCAGAAAGGAGACTTGATTATGAACCACCTCAGAGGGCAACACCCAACAAGGAGTCATATACAGGAGTCTAAGAGTGGAACCTCCAAAAAAAACAGGGCTCTAGAAATGTACCCCCACACCCCTCTGTTGGTCCTCTGCCTCCTGTCTTATATAACAGGGGTAGGGAATCTAGAGGTAGAAGTAGGGGTCAACAAAGGGGATACCCTGTTGACCCATACTATCAAGATAATTTTGGAGGTTCCCCCTAATCGGTGGAACCATTATGATGGTCATGGTCAGAGGCATCAGAACCATGACTATAACTATGGTACCCCGATTCGCACACAGAATAGATTTACACCACTTCGAGAAAAGGACTCATGGGATGTTTATCATAAAAATGATCCCCATTATGATAGAGAAGAAGACCTATGTAATAGATCTCCTTACAATTACAACCAAAATTACCCCGGTTCCATGAATTATTCAGGTTTTCTGAGATCCATGGACGAATATCCGGAAAACCCAGAAAGAAAAGAGGGACCGAGGGGGGTGGAGGGTCAAAGGCAAAAAGAAAAAGAACCTAAAAGGGGCAGGTATTTTTAATTTAAGTTCTGCCCTTTTGACTGATGCCGAGAAATCGGTATTAGACAAGGGGCTCAAATTTGTTCCTCCCAAACCCCTTAATAAATTTACCACGTTCATAGATGTACAAAAGTTTACATGGAAATTAGGCATACAGAGACATTTCTTGGCCCAACCCCCAAGATCAGTTCCTGTGGCGGTGGCTTCCACATCTGCGGAGAGTGACCCCGTGGAAGGTGGATATGTACATTCAGGGTTATCTAACCCCTCTTTATTCCATCCATCCAGGTATTTAGAAGCCTTGTTTTGCAGGACTTAGAAAAATTATCCCACTCTAAGAAAAAGGTTCATATTAATCCAAATATTAAAGTGGGACTGAAACAATTGTGTGAAAGAAAAAATCTCATCATCCGCCACGCCGACAAAGGCGGGGGGATTGTCATATTAGATAAGAAAGACTATGTGACAGAAATGATCCGGATTATGAAAGAACCCGATACATATAGTGTTATTTCTAATGACCCCACGGCTGTTTACAAAAAAGCCTTGGTTGAATTGATCGATGAAGGCTTTTCTCTAGGGGTCCTTAATAAAAAAAAAGAGAAGTTTTCTTGTTCCCCTTGTCCTACAGATCTGTGCTATCTATTACTTTCCAAATGTCCACAAGGACCCTGTCAATCCCCCTGGCCGGCCCATAGTCAGCGGAATCGATTCCTCAACATTAATGACCAAGGTATTATTTTGAGCTATGAAGCTAGCCTAACTTCCATTCATTTCTTGGACCTGGAGATCATGGTGGTTGATCAACATCTTGAGTATAAAACCTACTTCAAATCAACTGATCGTAACGGATACATTTCGACCGACAGTTGCCACCAGACACAATGGTAAAAAACAAGTTCCTCGTAGTCAGTTTTTGCGGCTACGCCGCAACTGTACGAGGACTTCAGATTTTCTCCTACAATCTCAGGTCCCTAAAGAGAGATTTTTGGAAAAGGGTTACAACCCTGCTGATATGGACATTGAGATTAATAGAACTCTACAAATAGATAGAAGTTCTACTCTTTCTGAACGCCCCAAAAATGCTCAAGACTTTAGATTTAGATGGTCTTTTTTCACCACCCATTCTACCCAATCCAGACAGATTAGGGATATTTTCAAAAGACATTGGAATGTACTTCGGAATGACCGACTTTTGGGTTCGGTCTTACCGGAACAGGCTGGTGTGATTTTGGGGAGGGGCTAAGTCTATACAGGGGCAAATTGCTCCTAATGTGATCGACCCCCCAAGAAGGTTTCATTTTTTTCAGCAATGTAAAGGTTATTACCCTTGTCGTAAATACAATGTGTGTCTCCAAAATATTGGGGGGAGACGCAAAACAGACACATTCATGTCGACTGTTACTTTGCGTAGCTACTCTATGAGACATTTCACTACCTGTGCTACCCAATTTATTGTTTATTTGCTGACTTGTCCTTGCAAGAAGCAATATGTGGGTCGCACAATTAGTACATTTTCGACACGAGTAAACGAACATGTTGCTGGCATTAAGAGTTGGAAAAGTAAGCATAGTGTACCCGTCACTATTTACAGTTCCACAACAAGGATCCTACTGGAACACTTTTTCAAGTGATTGACAAATTTGTTCCACATTGGAGAGGAGAGTCCCGCCTCCGAGGGTCTCTCGTCTCGAGACGTACTGGATATATGAGCTCAGATCCTAATTCCCGTTCGGTATGAACGTGGAGTGGAATCTCAACTGATTTATCAATCAGGCTTAGACATTTACTCCAGTTCACAGCATTTATATATTGTGATGTAATTAGACATATATATCTTGATCTATTTTCCCCCCTTTTTTATTCATATTTTTTTCATACTACATTTTTATCTTTCTCTGTATGCTTTCATGTTATGTTATTTTGTTGATGTCCTACATTGTGTCACGTGATGTTGAGTAGTCATAGTCATGTGACTTTTGTTTGGACATGTGTTCTTGAGTCATTTCGGGAGTCTTTGACCACTTCCGATATCGGATGGAGTACTTCCGATCATGTGATCCTTACTTCCGGTCGCGATCTTGTGACGCGGAAATCACTCATTATTAGTGTGTTCAGATAACTGAGTTACTTCCATTTTTATTTGATTGTTATATCGAATAATAATACATCTATATGAATGTGTTACAATGTTCATAGTTTTAGAATTTAGAAGGTTTGCTTCTTCTTTTTCTATTTTAATCTTATTATACCCAGTAGGTATCAGTCATGTGACCCTTCAGGGATCATGGGGCCTGTGCATATCATGTGACCTTTAATGAACCCATTTTCGCAGGCTTTTACATCATTCATTCTTTTGCGGTTACACTACATGGTCCAGGCCAACCATGTGACTTTTAGACCTTTTTTTTCGCAGGCTTTTTCCACTGGAAATGATTTGTTTGCCATGTGATTCTTCTACCATACGAACACACACTTCCGGGTTATCATTCTATTGGATATTCAGGTCATGTGATTTCAGCTTCTCCTTCACCATTGGACCTCATAGTGAGGCTTGGTTTTTAGCGGTCAGGTGACCACCTCGGCTCCAATCAAATGTCTTTTGAGGTCATGCATTTTGATTGGTCTTGTATGTACATTTTAATTTAGTATAGATTATATATATTGGCAGTGTGTGAGGGTTGATATATGCCCCTGTAGAAGACCCATAGGTCAAAACGCGTAGGGCTTTGCTTATTACTTTCTTCACTGCCTTGAATTTTTACATGTGATCACTTGTTTTTTACCTGTAAACCGTTTTTTTAGAAATAAATACCCCATTTGATCTATATTATGTGGAAGCTGTTTCCTTTTTCCACATTGATGCCATGCCATTGCCAAAGGGATAGGTTGCTCCATCCTGCACAATGGAGAGGGGGCGCATGTGTAAATAGGAGTCGTAAAAGGTAGAATAGTGAGCGGAGTTGTATATAGAAAAATAGATAAGAAGAAAAAGGAGAAGAAAAGGAACAACAGGTGTAATGAAGAAGCCGGTTTGAGTTACAACGCTGTTGAGTGGAAATTTAGAAAACTAAAAAGAGTGCATGGCAACCAGGTGAGCCAGGAGGTGACTGGCCAGGTAACCGATAACTGTGCTGTGCAGAGCAAAAACCTGTGAAACCAGACGGGAAGCTGAAGTCTGGTATAGGCTAAGTAGGAATGTTGCGTTCTGTAGTTTGTGACGTATGCTTGGCCTGCCAACGCTTGCACTGTCAGCAAACACGTTTGATGACCTTGTCTGAGTAGGTGAAGGGTCGCCCTTCCAAAAAAGAGTGTATTGTAAAGAAACCTGTTATAGTAACTAACGCCCCATGAGCAGCCCAAATCGTGTATGTGAAGTGAACGTTTAGTGAAAGAATGCTGCAGGGTTATGTGAGAGAGGAGCTGTGTACTACACACCTGACTGACGCCCTAGATGCAAAGTCCTGGTTAAGGTTGATAACTCAGTCGACTGGGAACCTGTAGTAAGGGTGACATAGAAGTCCTGTTTTTTTTTTTTTTTTAAATGACCTGCCCCCCGTTACTGGTGAGGCAGCAGCAACGCCATGCTGACGTGAGACGTCGGCGTTGGGGGAGGAGCCGAATGCTGAGCTGGGCACCTGCACGGATCTCCGGCCGGGAGACGAGAGCTGGGAGAGGTAACGCGGGAGTGAGAGCCCGCGAAATGCTCTCCTAAACCCGCCGAAGAGGACCTCGGAGGCCCTGGAGTCCCCTCCCCCCCAACTCCCCCCTCGGTTTGTCCGCCCCCCGCACGCCGCAAAAAGAACCTAGGGCTTCTGCCCGAAGCCATACCGAATCCAAGGGAGCGGAGATCGGCGGACCTTGAATCCGAGCCCCAACCAGTGGACAACCCGTGGACATCGATCCGGAGGTGGCGAATGGCCACACTACAATTGAAAGTGACCCCCCTCACTCGTGCATCAGCGGACAGAGTACTTCTACATGGATGCCCATATTACACAGCTGCAACCAGAACACGTCGGTCTGAGAGGGGATCCATTGAAGAGCATCCCTCTCTCAGGTAGGAACGTTAATTGTGATTCCCTCCCTGTGTATAGACTTTTTTTTTCTCTTTTCTTCCACACTGAGCAGAAGATATAGATGCTATGTCATTAAAGGAGGACATGTGTTACGGTTAATTTACAGTATGATAACAAAGTCTGTATGCGGAGTCTCAGAAATGAAAACAAATGTTTAATTAACCTGCAGGAACACAAGTGGTAAAAGCATTTTTTTGGTCTGCACATTGTTCAAGGAGAGTTCTCAGGAGATGCAGACACCTGAGAGGGAAAGCTGATGCACAGTCTAAAAAATTAAAAGTTTAAAATCACCTAAGCCTGAAACAGAGCAGGGGATTAAAACTGTTCAATCAGACTCCGCAGCAATAGAGGTCACCTGCCGGAAATGAACCGCCTTTAATCACAAATTGACAAGGTTATATTGCGGTTAGGAAGAACATAGGGACTCGCTCTTCCTGTTGAGGAGAAATATACCCTGGGGTTCCCCCTCTTCCCTTCTTTTTTTGTCTTTTGTTTTTTCTTTCTCCCTCCCACCCAGCTTTCAGAAGAGTTTATCGGGGGAGTACCCCGGACGGACACCATGCTTCGTTTCATGGACTTACAGGTCAGGCCCATGGCACACTGAAATTAAATATATGTCAGCAAGATATACCCTAAGATAGGGGATAATTGAGGCTCCCACGCTGACAGGTATAGTGGGACTGTGAATTACAGGAGCATAAGGAACTGAAAACAACATGAGTGAGGAGCGGGGGGTGGATTCCCGGAGCTACCTTTAAAAGTAGAAGAAACGGTTCTTGTATACTTAAAAATAAAGAAAAACATTTTTCTGATTGGAGGAACAACAGAATTCAATCATTAGAACGATTTAAAGGAGAACCAAGAAATTATCCCACCTGTCACTGAAACCCCACGGAACGCACCAAGAGGAAGGGGAGAGGAGGGAGAGAGGGGAAAGAAAAAGGGAAAAACTCAAATTTTTAAAGCATTCTTTCTCAAATACCCCGTCACAGGGATGAGACGGCCAAAGTCGAGAAGGCACTGACTTGATGATGAAGGGGAGAACGCAGAGAGGTACAGATCCCAAAACACCGAAAGATAATTTAAACACTAGTACCATACAAAAATATCTTACAGATATTAGTCTCAAGAGTCCCGAGATGGAGAAAAGACAACAGGGAGTGAAAGAAAGAAAGAAGGAGTTGGAGAAGCTGAAAGCCGATCAGGCTGAAACACTTAGGGTAGAATCCGAGCGGGAAAAGGTAGGAGATACGAGTGCCACCTTACTACATAGTGACATCTCACAAATTCCAACCAAAACAGAAATGGCGGAAATGTTTGCCAATTTAAAAAGTGCCATAAAAACTGAAATCTTAAACATTAGAATCGATATGGGTTTCTTAGCCAAACGAGTGGAAAAAATCGAAGAAAATGCAATTGAACTAACTAAAGAAAATAAGGATCTTAGAAGACAGATGGAAGAAATACAAAGGTCTGAAAGAGAGATGAAATATAAAATGGAAAGCATGGAAGACCAAAGTAGGAGACAAAACTTGAGACTAAGATCTTTACCAGAACAGAGGGGAGAAGATCTAATGTTGAAAATAAAAAATATCTTTGCACCAGTCCTAGGATTGGAAGATGGTACGGACTTAAAAATAGAGAGGGCCCACCGTATTAGAAAACCCCCTGGAGTTGGAGAGGGGGTGCCTAGAGATGTCCTCGTCAGATTTCACTCCTATGAGGAAAAAGCCCGGATCTATCAAAACCTTAGAGGAAAACCTCCATTGAGGTTCGAGACGACAGAAATTCAGGTTTTTTCGGATCTTTCAGCAGGGACTCTTGCCCGGAGAAGAGAGATGAAGCCCTTGTTGGAAAACCTACGAGCCTCAAACATCAAATACAGCTGGGGCTTCCCTACCGCACTGATCGTTATGAAGTCTGGGAGAACTATACGCATGAAATTTCTGGATGAGATGCAAAATTTTTGTGAGGAAGTAGGGATTTCTGTCCCTAAAATTCCCCAGAACCGGAACTATAATAGTAACTCCCGGTCGGAAAGTACAACGGGAAGAAATTAGAGAGTTGGAGCGAGAGAGGACTCTCCCCCCCGCCTCCCCTTGAGAGAGAAATTTTTTATTTATTTTTTCTCTCTCTCTTTTGGAGGGGGGGGGGGGTGGGGGGGGGATACGGGACCCATGTGGCAGGGTTGGCTCCCCCCTCCCCCCCTTTCGTGAAAACAACGGGGGAGGGGGAAGCTACAACACCAGATCACCAGCAATCGAGTTCCACCCTAGAGGTGCAGTGGACAGGAAGTGTCTCAAAGAGACACCTCACTGCTCACAGATGGTCAAAACTCGACCAGGGGAGGGGGGGAGGGGGGGAGGGAAGTGGAGGGGGAGGTGAGGGGGGGAGGGAAAGGGGAGGGGGGGAGGAAAGGGGAGGGGGGGGGAGGGCGAGACAAGGGAGGTAGGGAAGGGGAGGGGGGTGAGGGGTCCGTCCCCGTCTTGCAGACACAATTACTGAACTACTGGACAATGTGGTCCGGTAATTGCATAAGGCCTCCCTGGAAATATGGAAGTCTGTAAACTGAGGTTTCTGTCGTATAATGTTAAAGGGTTAAATTCCCAGGTGAAAAAATATAAGATACTGAAAGAAATACAAAACTACCAGGGGGAAGTTATCTTCTTGCAAGAAACACACTTGACACTAGATGGAGGGATAAGGTTGGCCACCCAAGAATATCCAGTGTGGTTCCAAGGAGATACCCCAACAAGGGGCGCTAAGGGGGTTGCTATAGGGTTTGCTAAAAATGTCAAGTTTGCCATTAGTGAACATCTCGTAGACCCTGGTGGGAGGTTTATAGCAATAAAAGGCAAAATAGGGGAAAATATGCTAACTTTAGTAAACATTTACAGCCCAAACAAAAATCCAATTAGATTCCTATCCCAGGTATTGGGACGCCTGACAGGCTTCCAAACGGGGGAAGTGATTATCGCGGGCGACCTGAACTTCGGATGGGACCCTAATCTGGACACCACATCGAAAACAAGGAGTCAGAGCAGATGCCAGTTAAAGAGCATAAAATCTAAACTTAGACAGAGACAGTTAATAGATGTGTGGAGAGCACAGCACCCCAACGTAAAGGACTTCACCTTTTTCTCTCCAGTGCATGGAACCTTTTCCCGCCTAGATTATTTTTTAGTAGAGCATAAATTCTTAGAACACGTGATCGAAACGAAGATTGAAATAACTACACTTTCGGACCATGCCCCGATTTCAATGTTAATTAGACTCCCTGGAAGACAGACAAGAGTAGGTCCCTGGCGCCTGAATGACAGCCTGCTATCTGAGCCCGGTGTAGAAGAAATCATACGCAAGGAAATTATTGCTTTTTTTGAAATTAATGATAATGGTGAGACATCCTTAGCTTCTCTATGGGAGGCCCAGAAAGCATATATTAGGGGAATATTAATCTCCATTGGGGCTGGAAAAAAAAAAGAAAAAAAGTTAAACCGGGCTCGGCTAGTGGGAGAGATTCGGGACCTGGAACATGAACACAGGGAAGAAACATTGAGGAAAGGAGATACCTACCACAGGTTATTAAATAAAAGAGAAGAATTAAAAACAGAATTAGAGCAGGAGGCAAGGAAATGGTTCCATAAACTAAATAGGGAAAGATACATTGGGGGAAACAAAAGCAGTAAACACCTAGCTAGATTACTCAAAAAAAAGAGAGAGCTCAATTATATCGACAAAATACAAAGTAAAACTGGCCCAATGGTAAACCTGTCAAAAGATATAGCAGAAGAGTTCAGGGATTACTATGAAGTTTTATACGACGTTAAATCTAAAGATCAGATATCACAAGCTGAAAGGGAGGAGTGTAGAAACTTCCTGAGGAATAGTGCAATCCCCTCAATTCCAGCAGAGGATAGTAAAATTATGGAGGAACCCATTACAGAGGCGGAAATACACGAGGCCCTGAGGAGTTCCTCTGCTGGCAAAAGCCCAGGCCCCGACGGATTCTCTATCACCTATCTCAAGAGATACCGAGATATTTTGGTCCCCAGATTGTGCCAGTATTGGAACTCCTTGGGAGGGAAGAATGGGATGGGCAAAGAATCGTTAATGGCATCTGTAACACTGATTTTAAAAGAAGGTAAGGATAAGACGCTTTGTTCAAGTTACCGCCCAATTGCCCTATTGAACACAGATACCAAGCTTTTCGCGAAGGTACTGGCCAACAGGTTAAGAAGTAGGATGTCCAGACTGGTGTTTTCTGATCAGGCTGGTTTTGTCCCTGGGCGGGAGGGGAGGGACAATGGGATTAGAGCCCTGCTCCTCATGCAGGCCTGCAGGAGGGAGAATGTCCCCAGTCTATTTCTGTCGATCGACGCTGAAAAAGCGTTTGACAGGATAGACTGGGGACATATGTTCGCAACACTGGAGGCAATGGGGATAGGTCCGAAGATGATAAGCTGGATAAAGACACTATATGCCCAACCGCAGGCGAGGGTGAGGGTCAACGGGCTCCTCTCTCATCCATTTTCTATGAAAAATGGAACGCGTCAGGGATGTCCGCTGTCCCCCCTCTTATTTATATTAGCCTTGGAACCGTTATTAGTAACAATACGCAACTCAACGGACATAAGTGGGATTAAGGTAGGAGGTGAGACATACAAATACGCGGCTTTCGCGGACGATGTCCTATTTTTCCTGTCTAACCCACGTGTATCCCTACCCAACCTGATAAAGGTTTTGAATTTATACGGTGCAGTCTCTAATTTTAAAGTCAACCCGACCAAATCAGAAATCCTCAACATTAATATAAAACAAGAAGAAGTGGTTCGTTTAGCTAAAGAGTTCCAATTCCCGTGGAGGGACAACATAAAGTACCTGGGAATAAAACTGGCAGGGACATTGAGGGAGACTTACCGGATAAATTACATACCCTTGTTGGACGAGATTAAAAAGGAAATAAAAAATATGACCCATAGCCCATTGTCATGGTTGGGGAGAGTAAATGCTGTCAAAATGATCATAGCTCCAAAAATAAACTACAAGTTTCAAATGCTTCCAATTTGTGTCCCTAAAGACTTTTTCAGAATTTTAAAGGGGATTATCTCTAGGTTTATATGGTTCAATAAGAAACCACGTATTTCAGCAGAAACCCTGTCTAGGGGGAAAAAACAGGGGGGCCTAGCTCTACCCGATTTTGAACAATACTTCAATGCAATTGCACTATCTAGGATCACTGAATGGGTCAGGGAAGGAACAAAAAAAAGATGGGTGAATTTAGAAAACGCACTGGGTAATAGGGACTGGGGGCATGTAATTTGGAACCCACCAAAATTTAGATTAATAGAAGAGGATACACATGAAATTACACGAGTTACTCTAAAAATATGGGATAGGGTGCACAGGGAAAACAAATGGGAGTATAACTCCCCTTTATTAAATTTAAAAGATAATGTTTTTTTTGAACCGGGGAGGAGTAAACTATGGGGGAATTGGATTAAAAAGGGAGCACGTTTAAGGGATATCATTAAAAAAGGTAAATTTATCACTTTTCACGAATTGAGCAAGGAAGTGGAGTTAATGTCGGTTGACGCCTGGAGATACACCCAGTTGACAAACTTTGTACAAAGACTTCCACAACCAATTCGAGATGGGGATAATCTCACGGCAATGGAAAAAATTTGGGGGGCGTGGCCGAGATGCTGAACTGAGCGGACGTGTCTCAGAGCTCTGCTGGACGAGAACCCGATAAATTATCCGAAAACTGCGATTTATTGCTGCAATCTACCTCCCAGTCACCTTGTATGCCGTCTAGGAGCTCCAGTGGCCCGCAAAAGGCCAAGAAACTCAAGTTTCCCCCGCAAGTAGAAGCAGAAGCCTCTCCGGCCCTGTCTCCGGGGCCTTCACTCCCGCGCCTCAGCAATATGGCGTCCCAAACAGATCAAGAAGACGCCGCTCCCCCTGGTATCCCTGAGGTGATGGCTGCCATTACCCTCTGTCAATCGACTCTCACCAACAAGATCGAAGCTGTCCAACTTGATGTGGGCCGGATGAGACAGGACCTCGAAAAGATCCGCTCCCGGATCACCTCAGTGGAGCAGAGAGTCAGTGGCGCAGAAGACGCGGTAACAGACCACGAGGCGGCCATCCGAACCTTACAGATGAAAGTTAAGGCCCTGGAATATCGTGCGGAGGACGCCGAAAATAGGAGCAGGAGGAACAACCTCCGAATCGTGGGTCTGCCGGAGGGTGCCGAGGGGAGGAATCCCTCGTTATTCGCGGAAGACCTGCTGAGAATGGTCCTCCCTGCGGCGCAGCTATCACCACATTTCACGGTGGAGAGGGCCCACCGGGTCCCGCCGAGACCAGGGCCGGAGGGGGCCCCACCGCGCACCTTCATCCTAAGGCTGCTCAATTTTAGGGATAGAGACGAGCTGCTGCGGGCATCCCGGGCGGCTGGAGAAATCCCCTATCGCAATACTAGACTGATGCTGTTCCCGGATTACACTATGGAAACCCAAAAACAACGTCGGTCGTTCGACACAGTGAAGGCTGCACTCCGCACCAAGGGAATCCGGTACAGCATCTTGTTTCCTGCCAAGCTCCGCGTGGTGGATGGAGAAACAGTCCGGATCTTCACCAACCCGAAGGACGCTAAAGCCTGGATGGAGACCCTGCCACCGTAAGACGTACTCTGCTTCCCCGACGGCCCGGCTGGGCTTCGGATCAGGGAGAACTTGTGTTGTTTTCCTACGGATAGAGGTACGGGGTATGGTCGCTGCTGGGGCATGGACATATGCCCTGAGTTGCACTTGACATGTTGCTCCCTGTTTAGGCCTTGCCAGGCCCTGCTGACATGGCGACCCCTGCGTATGTATGCCCCATACTCTCGCCCACACCTATGTGACAGTTGCCACTGGAACAGACACCCTAGGTGTCGGCACCTTTATTTGGTTTATTACTTTTTCCGTGCTGGGTATCTGCCCTCCTTTGACTGTTGATTTTTGATTTTTGCGGGCCCCAAGTGGGCTCTACCCGGATAGATGTCGCACAGCACTGGTCCAGCATCTCTGTAAAATGGACCGTTACTTCAATAAGAAGTTTAGATCGGGCGCACGCCCCTTGATCATTTGATCACTTGATTGAACTGGGTTCAATGGTTCTGGGACTCATGTGCCCTCCACGGTTGGGGGTGGCACGGGGTGGGGGGGGGGGGGTTGGATGGCCGTTGCTGTCCTCAGTGTTTTTTTGATGTTTAGTTTTCCTTTTTTCTGTTCAGAGGTTGGTTTTTCTCTAAATATAATGTCAATATGCAACAAGTGGCTGATTAACGGTGTGCCACCCCCCGAATTCCCTATGCTGCTGGTGACCTTGACTCGGCGGAGATTGGGGGATGGTGCTCATAGATGGCTCTGGGAGGTATCTGGGGGAGCTGGAACTGGTAATTTATGGCTGCACATGGAATATGGCTAACTTTACAGTACTGTCATGGAATGTCAGGGGTCTTAATTCACCTATAAAACGCTCACTTGTTTTTAAATTTTTGCAACAACATCGCCCTAAAATCTGCATCCTTCAGGAAACACACCTGCTCGGATCCAAGATTCTAGCATTAAAAAGGGCCTGGGTGGGTGCGCACTATCATGCCACCTACTCTAACTATGCCAGGGGAGTAAGTGTGTTGGTCCACAAGTCTCTAGACTTTACTATATTAACCCTTAAGATTGACCCAGATGGGAGATACGTCCTCATGCATGCCCTGATGGAGGGGTTCCCCTATGTAATAATTGGTCTGTATTTACCCCCCCCAGCGGACCCTGCACTTCTACATTCGCTTATGTCCACGTCTGCACAGTATAATGTGGATAGGGTTCTGCTGGTGGGGGATTTTAATCTGGTCATGGATAACGACAGGGATAGGTTGCGCGCGCCGGCCACCCAGTGTACTGGGTTGTCGCGGTGGGCGGCCTCCTTTGGTATGACTGATCTTTGGAGGCACTTTCACCCCTCCGACACCCAGTTTACGTGCCTGTCGACCACTTACCGTTCACTGTCCAGATTGGACATGGCCTTTGCTTCTCCGGGACTGCTACGGGAGACGGTCTCTGCGGAGATCCTCCCCCGTGGTATTTCGGATCACGCTCCTATCCTAGTCACGGTGTGTGCGGCGGCAGGTGGGGGTCGGGGATTGTGGAGGCTCTCCAAATTTTGGATAATGGAGCCAGACATTCAAGAGGAAATTCCCGAGGGACTATACAATTTCTGGGTACACAACTCGGACTCCACTAGTCCATTGGTCACCTGGGATGCTTTTAAGGCCTGGGTAAGAGGGGAATATATTAGACGCATACGTGACAAAAAGAGGAGTTCTGTGCAGTCTCTCCAGCTACTCGAATCGCAGGCCCAGGAGGGGGAGCGTACATATGTCGGGGATCCCAGCCCAAGCAACTATGCCTCATGGCAATTCACTTTAAGCAGGCTATCATTGCTCAGGGTTGATCTCACCAAGAAGTCTATGCTAGACAGTGCCCAGAGGGTGTTTGAGTTTGGGGACAAGAATGGGAGGCTTCTTGCCTGGTTAGCCAAGGGGCAATTTGCAACCACGCATATTGGCCGGCTGCGGGAACCAGACGGGTCCCTCCTGACCACCCAAGAAGCAATTGGGAACAAATTTTTAAATTTCTTCCAATAGTTGTACTCCTCTAAGGCGGAGTATTCTTCGGGGGAATTGTCTAGATATCTTGACCTGGTACGATTTCCTACTCTAGACCCGGCTAAGTGCGTGGCTCTGGAGGGGGAGATCACATTGGAGGAGGTACAGAAGGCCCTGAGTTGTATGCAGGCAGGCAAGTCCCCGGGACCCGATGGACTCCCGATAGAATTTTACTCAGTACACCAGGAACTACTGGCCCCCAAGATGGTCGCACTATTTAAACAATTTTCATCTATGGAGTCACTACCTGACTCCATGGCAGAGGCGGTAGTGGTGCTGGTGCCCAAACCCGGTAAGGACCCGGAAAACTGCGCCTCATACAGGCCCATCTCCTTAATAAATGCTGACGCCAAGCTGCTAGCCAAGATCCTGGCCCTGCGAATGGCGACTGTTATGGAGGATTTGATTCACCAAGATCAAACGGGCTTCATGCCGGGGAAGGGCACCGACATCAATATTAGGAGGCTGTTTCTTAACTTGACCACTGCCCATGATAATGGAGGCCACAGGGTCATCGCCTCTCTGGACGCAGAGAAGGCGTTTGACTCTGTGGAATGGACCTTTCTCTGGGAGGTACTAAAGAGATTTGGGTTCGGTCCCAACTTTCTGCGATGGTTGGGCCTGTTGTACAGGTCTCCTAGGGCCAGGGTACGTGTCAACAGTACTCTCTCAGACTATTTTCTCCTCCGGAGGGGCACGAGGCAGGGGTGCCCCTTGTCACCCAGCCTCTTTGCCTTGGCGCTCGAGCCTCTGGCCATTCTCATTCGGGGGGATGAGGAGATTAGGGGGTTGAGGATTGGCCCTCTGGAGGAGAAAATCTCACTATATGCAGACGATGCGCTGCTGTATTTACAGGACGCAGGTGCCTCCCTACAGGAGGCGCTGAGGGTTTTTGATGTATTTGGCAGGTTCTCGGGGATCCGGATCAACTGGTCCAAGTCTGTACTCTTCCCGCTGGATCCGCATCCCCGAGTGCTTCGGCCAAACTCCCCTTTGCTCTGGGTAGAGGAGTTCAAATACCTAGGCATTGTAGTGACCAGGGACCTTCGGGACTTTGGTCGCTTGAATCTCCACCCCATAGTTACACGACTAAAAGAGCATTGCTCTAAATGGAGAGACTTACCACTCAACCTAATGGGCCGGATTAATGTCCTTAAAATGCTTTACCTACCCCGCTTTACTTATGTGTTCCGTAACTCCCCCGTGTGGATCCCTGTATCCTTTTTCAAGGACCTGGAGACACATATTGGGTCGTTCCTCTGGAGAGGTGCCACTCCTCGACTGGCTAGATCAACGCTGCAGCTGCCAGCCCGCTGTGGAGGTCTCGCATTGCCCAACCTGCAGGTGTACTACTGGGCGGCGGTGCTGGTCACGGTGCAGTGGTGGTTTACCCAACCTAAATCAAATGCGGCCGTCTGCTTAGAGGCGGCTATACTGGGCTCCCTTCAGGGGCTGGGTAACGTAGTGCACAGAGGCTCGGGGGGGCACCCTCCCCTACCTGACCCTACTAAGACAACCCTAAGAGTCTGGACGATGGCGAGGAAACGGTTCCTCCGTCCCCAACAATACTCACCCAATATGCCACTCTGGGAGAACTCATTGTTGCCCCACTTTAGAATGATACCAGACTCGCAGATATGGGCTGGATATGGGGTCATGACCCTCCGAGATATCGTTAGAGATGGGGCTGTGTTAACATTCCAGGACATGGTGACCGAGCGTGGCATCCCGTGTAATATGCTGTTCCGATATTACCAATTAAGACACGCGGCTAGGGCACAATTTCAGGGGAGAATCACCCTGGCAGTGGACCCCGTTGAGGAAGTATTGTCACAGGAGATGCTTAAGAAAACCTTATCTTCCTTGTATTTCGTTCTGCTGGGGGTTGACTCGCCCAAGATGGAAGCCCTATGGGTTAGGTGGCGGAATGATATTCCCAGCCTAGATAGGGAAACCTGGGAAGAATGCTTTGAGGAAGGGGCTAAAGTTCTTATTTCCTCTAAGGATAAACTAATTCACACTAAATTCCTGCATCGGGTATACTACACGCCACAGAGACTGCACAGAATTTTCCCCCTCAGATCCCCGGACTGCCCTAAGTGTCAATCCAGTGATGGGTCATTTCTACATATGTTCTGGACCTGTCCCCGCCTCCAAAGATACTGGTCCAGAGTTTTTGATTGTATTAATACGAGACTGCAGCTCACCTTACCTGCTTCGCCTGAGCTGGCGCTGCTGGGCATCCATGAGGACGACCAAAGACCCAGGTATACCAAGATACTGATTTCCCTACTAGTATTTTATGCTAAGAAGGCGATTCTAGTGAAGTGGACATCGCCTTCCCCTCCCTCAGTGGCCTCCTGGGATACCATGGTCAATGCAGTCCTTCCCATGTATAGATTGACGTATGCCAGCAGGGGATGCCCACTGAAGTTTGACCGTGTGTGGCTACCCTGGATAGAACAAGTTTAAACCGCCCCCGCGGGGAGGCTCTCCTCCCCCTTGGACCTGGGAGCTGGGTATGGGCGGCTGGGGCCACCCCCCCCCCCCCCCCCCCCCCCCTCGTCCCGGTTGTAACACACCCGAATGTCATGTTGTAAGGGAAATGTGGAAATGGTTACCTACCCACTGTTCTACTGTTAATCCTCTGCTCTGTACTATGCACTTGTATGTATTTATGACAAACTGTTCTACTGCTTGTTGTATTTTACTTGTATCATTCCTTTTTCAACTATAATAAAAAACCAACCATAAAAAAATATTGGAAGCAGATATTATCACTAATTGAAAGCATTACAAAAAAACATATCCCCGAAGATCCATGGGTGGTCTTGTTCCACGGGACAGACATCCCCATAAGGCAATATAGAAACTCAATAATCCCAATCCTACTAAATGAGGCGAAAAACCTAATCCCTAGGAAATGGATGGAGGAGAGGAGTCCGCAAATAGCTGAATGGCTTACGAGAGTAAACCGACAGCGAATACTGGAGAATGTAGAACTAGTGCACGAAAATGGAGATAACTTGAGTAGACGGGAAGATAAATGGTCCTGTTGGATTGACTTTAGAGAGTCATGGAGATACTTTGAAGAAATAACTAGATAACAAACAGTAATACGACGAAACTAACTGACGAATCTTAGTATTTAGGATTTGGAGAAGGATCTGCAAGACGGGGCGGAAGGGGTGGGGGAGGGTAGGGGAAAAGGGAATGTACCTTGTATTTGTATTGAAAAAACTCTGAAATAAATAAAGAATTAATAAAAAAATAAATGACCTGCCCCGGAAATGACATCCAACCTGGTGAAGGATGGAGCAACCTAAACTCGACTGACCTAAATGAGAATCGACGGGCAGAAACGGTGAGTGGCTGGATTGTATGCCACTGGAGACGTGTTTGCAACGATTGCAAGAAAGTAGCCTTATTAGGAAGGCGGAAATAAGGGTAGCAGAAAACAGGAGTATGTGGGAATGAACTAAAGCCCTGAACGATTGTCAACCGTGACTGAGAATGTATGAAAATGGATCCAATAGGAATCGTTGTGCCACCGATGCGACTGGATTCGAATCCGGCTGTAGAGTATATGAATGAAACCGATACGAATCGGTGTGCCGCTGATGCGATTGGACTTGAATCGGACTGTAGAGTGTGTGAAATTAAATGAAATTTAATGAATGTATGAAATAATGCTGATATGAATCGTTGAGCTGTGGTAGAGTGTAAAGCTGAAGTTCCTTCAGACTTACCAAAACCATACAATGTGAGGCCAAACCTCAAGAGTTTCAATTTGTACGCAATCAGGCAGGCCCCTGCACTACACAGCTCCAGCAAAGGAAATCGGATGACAAAAGCCGCACAGTCTATATGGGGTCTTAGGGTTGCCACATCACCCCTCCAAAACTGAACACATACCAATCACCCAGCCCCCAAGGCTAATTAAATGCAGACAAGGCACCAGGTGGGGATAATTACCACCTCAATCAGCCACAGAACCTGTGCAATCAGTACCTGCTCAGTTTCAACCCCATAGACTGTGAATCCTGCAACCAGCGAAGCCTGTGCCAAGTGATGTCGGGCAACGACCGACATCGACTCGGCGACTTGGATCTACGAACGAATCGTATGTTCGTAGATGGGGTGACGAACAAGGCAGAGGGAACCTAGGAATGCACTAGGCCTGTGCCAATTGATGTCGGGACGACGACAGCTTTGAGGCAGCAAACTATGAAAGGGGTGCGGGATAGGAAACGTAATGAATCGCAACTTGCGTATAATAGGAAAAAAGGTTTGAATTCTGCCTGCAACAGCGAGCGAGAACCGCGACAAAGACTACAAACAGAGACGCCGCAACACACTGGAAATCAAACTAATAAACCATGAGGGGAGCTGGGAAGAGCCGACCTAGAGATATGAGGTATCATGCACCGGAAACCGACGGTCTTAGTCTGTAGGGTTCAATATTGAGTTGGCCCACCCTTTGCAGCTATAACAGCTTCTACTCTTCTGGGAAGGCTGTCCACAAGGTTTAAGAGTGTGTCTATGGGAATGCTTGATCATTCTTCCAGAAGTGCATTTGTGTCAAACACTGATGTGGATGAGAAGGCCCTGCTCGCAGTCTCTGCTCTAATTCATCCCAAAGGTGCTGCTATCAGGTTGAGGTGAGGACTCAGTGCAGGCCAGTCAAATTTCCCCACCCCATACTTGCTCATCCATGTCTTTATGGAGCTTGTGTGCAGTCATGTTGGAATAGGAAGCGGTCATCCCCAAACGGTTCCCACAAAGTTGGGAACAGGAAATTGTCTAAAATGTCTTGGTATGCTGATGCCTTAAGAGTTCCCTTTACTGTAACTAAGAGGCCAAGCCCAACCCCTGAAAAACAACCCCACACCATAATTCCCCCTCCACCAAATGATTTGGACCAGTGTACAATGCAAGGTCCAAAAAGTCACGGATGAGTGAGTTTGGGGTGGAGGAACTTGACAGAGTGACTGTCCTGCACCTCAACCACGATAGAACACCTTTGGATGAATTAGAGCTGAGACTGCAAGCCAGGCCTCCTCGTCCACATGAGTGCCTGATCTCACAAATGCGATTCTTGAAGAATGGTCAAACATTCCCATAGACACACTCCTAAACCTCAAAGACAGCCTTCCCACAAGAGTTGAAGCTGTTACAGCTGTAAAGTGTGGGCCAACTCAAAGTTGACTAATGCCCTGTACACACGACCGTTTTTGTTGTCGGAATAAACTCTGATGGTTTTTCCGACAGAGTTCCGACGGAATTTCCGCTGAAACTGTCTTGCGTACACATGATCACACCAAAGTCCGACTGTCAAGAACGCGGTGACTTACAACACATACGACAGGACTAGAAAAAGGAAGTTCAATAGCCAGTAGCCAATAGCTTCTGTCTCGTACTTACTTCAGAGCATGCGTCGTTTTTGGTCCGTCGGAACAGCATGCAGACGTACGGTTTTCCCAATAGGAATTGGTTCCATCGGAAATATTTGGAACATGTTCCAATTCAAGGTTGGTGAAAAAAAAAAATCTGATGAGGCATACACACGATCGGAATATACGATGAAAAGCTTCCGTCTGACTGTTTCTGTCGGACATTCCGCTTGTGTGTACACGGCATAAGATTGGGATGCCATTAAAGTTCATGTGCGTGTAAAGGCAGGAGTCCCAATACTTTTGACAACATAGAGTGTGTGTGTATGTGTATATATATGTGTGTGTGTGTGTGTGTGTGTGTGTGTGTGTGTATATATATATATATATAATATATATATATATATATATATATATATATATATATATATATGAAAATAAATAAACCGCGCTACACATGGAAGAAAATTACAAAAAAATGGGGGGAGGAAGGAAGCCTAACCTAAAAGGCTGCTGCTAGAAGTGGGATACTCACACATAGGATCATATGAATGGGTAAAGCTGCGCCAATATTGGATACTTAAATATACATGAAAAAGGGAACACAAATAGCCAAACAATTACTAAACAAAAAGAATAGTGTTCATATAAAACATGACCATGGAAGAGCACACAAAATAAAATGGATAATAAAGTCCAGTAGTGACTGCAATAGTCCTATTTGAATGTCTTCTTTAAAATGCAAGGTCTGGTTTCATGTAGCCGACAAACTTGTAATATTCAGAGAATAAACACCACCGTGACAGGTCTATATTATCACACTGTGACATGCAGAAGTTTTGTTCGATCCCAACCACCTGTTAGATTGAACGCTTACCAGATGGCTGTATATACAGAGCACTGTATGTAAAGCCTGCAGCTTCCAGGGTAAGCGATGACTGGTAGGACCGATCAACCCAGGAACAATTCATTCAAAAGGGAAAGAAGGATCTCTGCACCGTCCGCTCCACCCAGAAACATCCAACTAATTATCTTTCCTATTCCTGTCCTGACCAGTGATTTCTGGATGGCGGGTCGGGTTCGTTAGTCACCTGGTGGAATCTTCCACCAGGTGACTAACGAACCCGACCCGCCATCCAGAAATCACTGGTCAGGACAGGAAGAGGAACGATAATTAGTTGGATGTTTCTGGGTGGAGCGGGAAGAGGAAATCACTGGTCAGGACAGGAAGAGGAAAGATAATTAGTTGGATGTTTCTGGTTGGAGCGGACGGTGCAGAGATCCTTCTTTCCCTTTTGAATGAATTGTTCCTGGGTTGATCGGTCCTACCAGTCATCGCTTACCCTGGAAGCTGCAGGCTTTACATACAGTGCTCTGTATATACAGCCATCTGGTAAGCGTTCAATCTAACAGGTGGTTGGGATCGAACAAAACTTCTGCATGTCACAGTGTGATAATATAGACCTGTCACGGTGGTGTTTATTCTCTGAATATTACAAGTTTGTCGGCTACATGAAACCAGACCTTGCATTTTAAAGAAGACATTCAAATAGGACTATTGCAGTCACTACTGGACTTTATTATCCATTTTATTTTGTGTGCTCTTCCATGGTCATGTTTTATATGAACACTATTCTTTTTGTTTAGTAATTGTTTGGCTATTTGTGTTCCCTTTTTCATGTATATTTAAGTATCCAATATTGGCGCAGCTTTACCCATTCATATATATATATATATATATATATATATATATATATATATATATATATATATATATATATATATATTATATATATTCTCTGTTAGCAGTAGAATATTGCTAACAGTATGGTTAGCAATGTAATATTCCCCCAACCCCTCCCTGCACGCTTACATGGCCATTCTACATTGAATACTTATGCAAGGGCCTTGCTTGCTTGCACAAGGATGTGCAGGTGTTTCATGCATCCCCATGCAGGCGGCCCCATTCCCCATGTGCATAAACACAGCTGTTGCTTCCAATTTGGCAGCCATGTGGGTGCACTGCCTTGAACACACCGTTTTTGTTTGGGGCCGTGCACCTGCATTGCTGTCAAATTAGGAGCAGGGGCTGTGTCTGTGTACCTGCTGCATCCCAGTTGACACGATCCCTGTGCATCCCCATGCCGACAAAAATGGCCCTGGCACAGGTGTATGCTGTAGTAGGTCTGTGTGAACAAGGCCTTACATTGCAAGCTTTCACAAGCAGTTTCTGCCTAACTCATTTGTACTGAACTGCATTACAACTGCACTGGCTCCCTTTATTTTGTAAAGCGCTGTGCAATATTTTGGCACTATATAAATCCCTCTTAATAGAATAATATTATGTGGTGCCAAATGTCAATCAACAACCTGTATTTTATGAAAAAATGGCAATTGTTTATAATGCTTTAGCAAACTGCTATTTCATAGCTCCCAACTGTATCTGATTTGGAGGGACTGTCCCTGATTTGGAGCAATGTCCCTCTGTCCCTCATTCCTCCTCATTTGTCCCTCATTTTAGTCTGATCTATATAGTTGTATATAAAAATGCACTTTTTATCTTTCAAAAAGTGTTTCCCAGTGCTAAACCTTTCATCCAAATTCTAAATTGCTGCATTTGTAAATTTAAAAGCCAATATAAAGGAATAGTAGTGGTAAAAAAGGCACTTGTGAATTTAATTAACCTTTTTTTTTGTTAAATCTCCTTTAAGGGGGTGTGGTAGGTGGCGTGTCTTCTGCGTACATACATTTTCTAGTAGGTGTCCCTCATTCCTATCTCAAAATGTTGGGAGGTATGCTACTTTAACCTAGGTACACTCAATCTCACACAGACCCTTCTTTAGATTTAACTGCATTAAAAGAATGTAGTGAGCAGGATTTATATATCATAGGGTTTCCAGTACACCCTGTTTTGCATATTAGGCTGGGTTCACACATGCTGTGGCTCACAGCAGGGGGTCCGACCGATTCGTCCCTGTTCACTGACTCGGGTGCAAATCGGGTCAGAATTTTTGCCTGAATTCACACCTGAATTGGAACCAAAAATGCACAGGACCCTTTCCAAATGCGGACCGTTGCTGCCTCTGAGGTGTGTGAACCGGCTCCATTGTGAGCCAGTCACACTCTCCTGTCATGCAAATTGGATGCAGGGAAAGCCACATCCAATTTGCATAAGTGCGAACCCAGCCTTACACTGCCATCAGAGCATAGTTTGATGGCAATGGACACCAGGGAATGGAAGCTACTGAACACTACTTATTTAAGAAAGAAAAAAATATTTTAAGGTGCAGTAACCCATGTGAAATCATCATAACCAAAATGTCATAAGTTATTGTGTATTGCTACACTATACACCCTATCGTTGCTGCTTGTACTAATTTGTTGAATAAGCTTGCCTGAATTTAATGTCTATTAAAGCATACCTCCCAACCGCACTGGATCCCGAGGAACTGTGCCCTAATTTAAACAGATTCCCACTGCACCCGTCACCCAGAACATTCCTGGAGCCGAGTTCTAGAACTCTAGTCCACCCAGACTGAAAAAATCTGTTTCAGTTAGAGTATCATTTTAAATCACATTACCGCCGCTTTCATTATTCATTGCAGCCCTGACACTATGAACATGCGTTAAGTGCTGTATGACATGTCATATACACATAAGCTCTTCTGCTGCAGCCCTTGCCTACAGAAGTGAGGCTACACTATTAACACACATGCCAAACTTGGAGCGCATCAAAGCCAAAATGAAATATCCAATTACTTTACTGCAAATATACATAATGGCAGGGAAGAAAATACTCTGAAAGCTTGTACGCTATTAGAGCTTGGCTTAACTGGCAAATACTGAGCATTATTTAGCTTATGTACTTAAGAGCAGTGTCATGAGTGCATACTGTGTGGGAATTTGTGTGTCAATAACTACAGTACAGATGCTAGAGATTTTTGCAGCTGACGATTAGCTATTCAGCAGCATGTCTCAAACAACAGATTAACAATACTGCTTAGACATGGCAGGAAATGAACGTAAGAGACAGATGACAATGACGGGGCAGCTGTATTGTTATCTTTGTGTATTGTTCTGCTCTGGAAAAACATGACATGTTTTTTCTGAATGCTGAATAAAGACACGAATCTCAGGAGATTCTAAACTGTGTAGTGCATTACAAAATCAGAACCTCAGTACATACTCACGTGATACATTAAAGGTTGCTTTAAGTCATGGGTGCTCAACCCACAGCTGGAGGGCCACCGGTTGAGCACCCATGCTTTAAGTAGAGCTAATAAGCAACATATCAAGCATAAAAGCTGTACATTAAGTGAATTTTGATCTCCATATGCCTTGCAAAAGTATGTGAGTCTTCTGTTTTTATTAGTTGACTATAAAGATTTTAGGTCCATTTATTTATTTATCTTTTTATATTGATGTACAGTATTATATCAGATTTTTTACAACCGATATACAAATAGACAATTGGGACTTGACATTGGTGTCACAGAGCATTATGGGGTTTCTAAAGAGAGAGCACATGAAACTCTGCTTACTTTTAAACTGCCTGTCTTTCATCGAACGTCAGCGTGTGTGAATGTCTAGCCCCAGACCAGCAGGTAACATAAACTCTTTTACAGTTATATACACTGCACATGCAGTATACCTTTATTGATGAAGAGGTTTTTCTGTTTAAAAAGAAATTGTAAACTTAGCCTTAAATGCAGAAGAGAAAATAAAAAAGAACAAGAATTTTCCCTTAATGATTTAATGTTACAGTGAGGGAAAAAGTTATTTGATCCCCTGCTGGTAGGTTTATTTTAACGGTGAGAGACAGAACAAAAATATCCAGAAAAACGCATTTCAAAAAAGTTATAAATTGATTTGCATTTTAATAAGTGAAATAAGTATTTGATCCCCTATCAATCAGCAAGCTTTCTGGCTCCCAGGTGTCTTCTATACAGGTAATGAGCTGAGTTTAGAAGCACAGCCCTAAAGAGAGTACTCCTAATCTCAGATTGTTAACTGTATAAAAGACACCTGTCCACAGAAGCAATCAATCAATCTGATTCCAATCTCTCCACCATGGCCAAGACCAAAGAGCTGTCCAAGGATGTCAGGGACAAGATTGTAGACCTACACAAGGCTGGAATGGGCTACAAAACCATCGCCAAGCAGCTTGGTGAGAGGGTGACAACAGCATCATGAAGGCCAAGGAACACACCAGACAGGTCAGGGATAAAGTTGTGGAGACGTTTAAAGCAGGGTTAGGTTATAAAAAATATCCCAAGCTTTGAACATCTCATGGAGCACTGTTCAATCCAAAAATTGAATGAGTATAGCACAACTGCAAACCTACCAAGACATGGTTGTCCACCTAAACTGACCAGCTGGGCAAGGAGAGCATTAATCAGAGAAGCAGCCAAGAGGCCCATGGTAACTCTGGAGGAGCTGCAGAGATCCACAGCTCAGGTGGGAGAACCTGTCCACAGGACAACTATTAGTCATGCATTCCACAAATCTGGCCTTTATGGAAAAGTGGCAAGAAGAAAGCCATTGTTGAAAGAAATTCAAAAGAAGTCCGTTTGCAGTTTGCGAGAAGCCATGTGGGGGGACACAGCAAGAATGTGGAAGAAGGTGTTCTGGTCAGATGAGACCAAAATTGAACTTTTTGGCCTAAAAGAAAAATGCTATGTGTGGTGGAAAACTAGCACTGCACATCACCCTGAACACACCATACCTACAGTGAAATATGGTGGTGGCAACATCATGTTGTAGGGATGCTTTTCTTCAGCAGGGACAGGGAAGCTGGTAAGAGTTGATGGGAAGCTGGATGGAGCCAAATACAGGGCAATCTTATGCCGCGTACACATGATCGGAAATTCGGCCAGCAAAAATCAGATGAGAGCTTTTGGTCGGAAAATGTGACCGTGTGTATGCTCCATCAGACTTTTGCTGTCCGAATTCCCGCCAGCAAAAGATTAAAATATATCTTCCTAGCTATCTCCTGTAAACTCCTTTTTATCCTACCCAGGATGCACAGCATAGAGTTACATTTGCTATAATAAATATCCCCCAAAAATGTATAAAAAATAATTTTTTCCTCAGTTTAGGCCAATACGTATTCTTCTACATATTCTTGGTATAAAAAAATAGTTTTAGTTTCTGGCATTTTTATTAACCTTCTTTTTTTTACTAGTAATGGTGGTGATCAGCGATTTTTATCGTGACTGCGACATTATGGCGGACACATCGGACATTTTTGACACATTTTTGGGACCATTGTCATTTATACAGCAATCAGTGCTATACAAATGCACTGATTCCTGTGTAAATGACACTGGAATTGAAGGGGGTAACCACTAGGAGGCAGTGTAAGGGTTAAGTGAACCCTGGGGAGTGTTTCTAACTGTGGGGGGGCGTGTCTGTGTGTGACACATCACTGATCTCTTCTCCGATCACAGGGAGCAGAGATCAGTGACACTGTCACTAGGCAGAATGTGGAGATGCTTGTTTACATTAGCATCTCCCCATTCTTCATCCCGTGAGACGATCGCGGGTATCCCCGCGGCGATCGAGTCCGCGGGACCCGCAATCCGACTCACGGAGGTCCCAGCCGGCGCGCACGCGATTGCACGGCGGCAAATTTAAAGGGACGTACCTGTACGCCCATTTGCCTGTCCGTGCCATTCTGCCAACGTACATCGGCGTGCGCCAGTCGGGAAGTGGTTAAGCAAGGTGTCAGGAAGGGCATGTCAGCAGACTAGGTGGCTCTTCTGGATGGTGTCCTGTGCATAGGTATAGATGAATTCATGTTCCTCTACATGCATGTAGGAAATGTGCACATGCTCATGCAAGTGCTCACCACCTGACTGCTACCAGCCTGTAGCTGTCTGCTGTCGCCAGTGCCAGCCTGCTCCTGTCTCCTGCTCACTGGTCTCCATCCGGCACTCCTGCTCCATTGTGGTCTACTGATGGTCTTCCCTTGCTTGATCCAGAGTTCATCCAGCCCTGCTGCTAGCCACTCTGTGCTCCTGCGCCACCTGTCTGCTCCTTAAGGAGCCCCAAGTCAGATGTGTAAGGGAGGCCTTTCTCGTTGTATCAGGCTCTTCTACCAGGTAAGTGACACAAGGTGTGTAGAGACATGGGACAAGGCATTTCATAAAGGAACTCTGTGTGTACAGTGTATGGTTCTAAGTCAGGGAATTGCCATTGTCCTAGGCATTGATAAGCACATGCATTGCGAAAGGTACCCCCACATCAAGGTCAAAGGTCATCCTAGGGTCGACACTAACCCACACTTTGACTGTGCCCTACCCAGTGCAATGCACTTGGATTTATTATGTACAGTGTTTCATGATCTCATTTGTGTTTAAGTTGCACATTTTCAGGGGTGGTTTGTGTCATAAGCGCTGTCTTGCCCTATATTTGTATAGGGGTTTATAATCTGATCAACAACAAGATTACTTGTTTCATGACAGCAGCTGTATTTATTTTCTCATAAGATTAATTTATTTTGTAGGATAGCACGGATGTCACTTATTACATAGGTGTATTCTTGTGGATGCAGAACAAAACAAACAATGTCAGCTCTCAATGGGTAACATTAGCTGACCATAACACTGGCAGAGAAAATGAATGGCCCAAAGGAAAATCAGCAAGCAATACATTAATAAAGATATTCTATTCCAGTGGTATTAGTAAACCAAGGCAAGTTTAAATAACAACCATTATAAAATTAAAACCAAGAATCCACATACATGTGATGTATGATAAAGAGGGATAAATAGGATTAAATGAGCCTACGGTGTCACTGGAGGTTCCCGGAGCAATAAGGAGCTAACCGTGTCCAAGGATGGAACAGTGCAGCTTGGGGGGTGCCAATGATCCCTCTGCACTGGGTAATCCTGACCCGAATGGTGGACCTACTAGCCGCCGTGCTTTGGAAAGGCTGGCATGCCGATGGAGGAAAGCGTTACCCACGGTGGCGGTCAGGGAACTGAGCCGTTCTCCACAAGGCAGTTCGTTAGGCAGGCTGGTGTGCAGATGGATTTGGAGGGGAAAGCCGCGGTCCATCTCCCTGGATGGATCCTCAGCAAGCAGATGGATGTCACAGGGATATGGGGTAAAACGGAGAAGCCCCTACAATCTCAAGGCTGAAGCCGAGGAAAGCTTGATTTGAGTTTGAAAAAGTGCATGCGCGCGAAACGCGTCACCCCGACAACCGTTCAGCCTGCGCCTCACGCTGGTTCCCAAGGACTTCCGACTTTTGGTTACCATCATCCTGACCAGGGCTCTACGTGACCGCACAAACCCTACCCAGCTTTAGGCTTGACATTGTAGTGGCTCCTCCGCTTCACCCCACATCCCTGTGACATCCATCTGCTCGGTGAGGATCCATCCAGGGAGATTGGCTCACCAGTGCCGAAGGAGCGCGGCTTTCCCCTCCACATCCATATGCACACCAACCTGCCTAACGAGCTGCCTTGTGGAGAGCAGCTCGGTGCCCGCCACGGCTACCGTTTTCCTCCATCAGCATGCCAGCCTTTCCAGACCACGCCTGCCAGTGGGTCCACTGTTTGGGTCAGGATTCCCCAGTGCAGAGGGATCATTGGCACCCCCAAGCTGCACTGTTCCACCCTTGGACACCGGTAGCTCCTTATTGCTCAGGAAACCTCCAGTGACACCGTAGGCTCATTTAATCCTATTTATCCCTCTTTTTTCATACATCACATGTATGTGGATTCTTGTTTTTTTATTTTCTAATGGATATTAATTAAACTTGCCTTGGTTTACTAATACCACCTGAATAGAATATCTTTATTAACTTATTGCTTGCTGATATTTCTTTGGGCCATTCATGTTCTCTGCCAGTGTTATGGTCACCTAATGTTATCCATTTAGAGCTGACATTGTTTTGTTTTGCTGCTATCCATACCCTCCAGTTATGGTCATTGTTCAGCTGCACTGGGGTTAACAGATACTAATTTTTACCATCCCAATTATACCTTCATATATTTCTTCACATGATCTACAGTTGAGCGCTGGTGATACCTTTGTTACTCATTTCTTGTGGATGCAGGACTATTGAAGTTTAATGATTCTTCGTGACATTAGTGCCTATAGTCATATGAAGGTTACATAGTGCTGGTTCCTAGATTTTTAAATCTGGCTCCTAGTTCTGGGTGAGATTAGCAAGGCCTGATTTAAAGCCTCTAAAGTGATAATCAAGCATTTTCAATGCAAGTTGCCATGTTAAAAGTCTTAAAAGAAATGCGCTTTCTATTGATTTTTTTTAAAGCTGGCTCCTGCTTTGGAGTGAGATTTGTTCAAGCCTGAATTAAAGCCTCTATTTTTTTGTTAGAAGTTTGGCAATTGTTAGAAGGTTTAAAAGAAATGCAATTTACCTCCTTTTAATGGAAAACCAAGGAGAAGCTGGATTTTTCATGTATCCTGTTACACAGTGCTGAAGTAGGTGGTGAGTCTGAGCAGGGATTTTACTGTACATCGTCACCCTTCCGTGAAATGGCTATCAATTGCACCAACATGTTAGGAGCTATAGCAGCAGATATGGTTATTTAGGCAGGATCAACAAGTGTTTATAAAATGTACCCATTCTTACTGATATAAGCAGCCCACATCAAATATGTGATTTTATAAGTTGACCTTAGTTTTAATTTAAGAGTCTGAATTACTGAGCCAGCAAAATAATTGTCACTGTATGTTACCTTAATGGCTGTTTGTGGGGAAATGTGTCTAAAACACTTCAACTATATATTGTATTCTTCTGTTTTCCAGGAATTCAGGGAACCATGTACACTATTCCTAAATATCCATACCACAGTCATATAAAAGCACAGCTACATAAATTGTACTGTATGGCTTCTAAGTGAGAAATGAACCAGAAGCTTGGTAAAAGTTGTAACAACTGGGTATCCATGCTACTGCAGTTCTGGTAGTTTTGCCTGGTTTTTTGTAGCTAGTTATTGCTCAAATATCATGATACTCAGTAAAGTAGCCAGCAATACATCTGCATGTAACATCCAGATACTTGAAGATCCAGACTGAACAGGGAATAACAGAAGCTGTATTTTTTAATGACATATACCCAAAGGAGCATGATACAACTGTCTTCCCATCCTCATATTTTCATCAAATACGCAGATCAATTAGGAACTGGTTAGGCCCAATATGATAAATGATTGGAAGTATACCTTATGCAAAGTTGTCACATTCTTTTCATCTCTTAAACCCAGGTTTAGGATTAAAGGTTGCTTTTTAAATATCTTTTTAATCTTGGTGAAGGTTGAACAATGACTTGGATAATTGTAATAAATAAACAGCAATGAAAGTGTCATCTTGTCAATTATGCAAATTCCTGGTGATGTGCATTAAATTAGCAATAAAAGTTTTAGTATTATGATGTTCCAGGGTCAAACAATAGCACAGAGACTGCTAGTTTCATTATTCACTGTCGTTTAAAGAAAAGGAACGTTAACAAATAGCTGTCAGCACATTAAGCTGTCACTTATTTTAATCAGGATGATATAGTATTTGTTTAAAATAGCTTGATCTTGGCATTACAAAAGATATATTTAAAATCTAGATAATAGATACTAAACTGGGAATATATATTTGTCACTTGACAATTTAAATACAGTTCATTAAAACATGGGCCTGCCAATTACCACTTACAGATATACATCTACTATATATACAAATGATTACAAAATGGAAAGAAATATAATGTGCGCAAATGTGACTCTACTTCATATTATCTGATCTGCTCCCTAAACTTCTAACAGTCACTCTTGAAAGACTGAGGGCATAAAGTATGCATAGACACAATTGTTGCCCCATCTGGCCAGTTTTGATCTTTTGCTTGCCATGTTTATGGGAAGCAGCAGATACCCCCTGTAATATATTGTCTTATTACATTAAATCAGTCCTAATATCAGTGGAAAGGTCCAACTGCAGGTATTGGCTCTACTTACATCTAGGGTGTCATTTGAGCACTGTTGACAACCAGATCCTGCATTTAACTAGAGCCTCAGATTTACTAGCAGCTAGGCAATCATGTGAACAATTTTAGTGATGAATAATGTGCATTATCATCGATCTAGAAACTGTATTCAGGCAGGACCAATTAGTGGATATTGTGTGCTTGCATGAATCCTTGGACACAACTAGAGCTGAAAGCTCCAGCCAAAACCTACCTGTATTGGGTGTTAGGTGAGTATAAGAGACTGCCAATATAGAAGCCCTACACCCAGCACTTCCTGTTAAAAAAACCCTTTCAGTGGCTTTCAAACCCATTCTATATACAAACTCTTTTACTGCTTAAGGAGAGCAGTTTGGAAGATAAAAAGATGGAATGTGAATACAACAGATTGTTAGACTAAAGGCATTGATGCGAACACTAGAGGCTTCTTACATAAGCCATTTGCGTGGGGGCCACTTTAAAAGGTGACCTGTACAGAGGAGGCATGGCCTTTGCTGTCCTCTTCTTTTTACAATACTTGTTCCCTGGCTGTTACACTGACCTATTTCCTTCATTACTTTCTCTGTTCGGCCCCTTTTTTCCTTAATACAAGTTTCTTTTCTGGAAGCAAGACAATAAGGAAAAAGAAAAGAAGAACTTCAGAATGGGTGAATGCAGTGAGCAAAACACAGTCAGCCTTTCCTACAGGGGCATGTATATACCAGATGCAGAAAAGATTATGACACACTATTTGCAATTCAGAAAGGATGACAAATAAATGTATTTATTACATTCAATAAAACAACAGTGTTGTGAGATATGCCATGTTTAAGGAAATCTGAATTCAATAAATTAGATTATCATCCTTTTAAGCGATTGTGGAACGCCATTGTCTTTTTTAGATCTATAATTCAATCAACACCAACTGTATTGTATGAAAAAAAAAAAAAGAAAAGCAAAATGAAAAATAAACTTTCCTGAAGAAAGAATTGCACAAAAGCAGTAATCAGTGTGTAAATATGATTTACAGTAAAATAAGAGCAAATCATAGCACTCTGTGGTAGACAAGTAAAATACAATAACATATAAAGAATGATAAAGGCAATCTGGTTACAAAAGACGGAGAGATGGCAAAGGTTTTGAATTTATTCTTCTCCTCAGTCTTCACGAGGGAAACGGGGGGATTCAGTAATCAAGACTGCAATGTTTATCCTCATGGCTAACAGAGGATAGAACTAGAAATAGACTTGAAAAGCTTAACATTAATAAGTCCAGATGGCTTACACCTGAGGAACTCAGTCAAGCGATTGCCAGACCATTGTTCCTAATTTTTACAAACAGTCTATTGACTGGAATGGTACCAGCTGATTGGATAAAAGCCAATGTAGCACCGATATTTAAAAAAGGACCAAGATAGACCAGTTAGCCTAACATCAATAGTTTGCAAGCTCTTGGAGGGGATGATAAGGGACTATATACAAGATTTTAGTAATAAAAATGGTATTATTAGCAGTAATCAGCATAGATTCATGAAGAATGAAGGCATTCAATACAGTTTCCCATAAACATTTACTGTACAAACGAAGGTCTGTTGGCATGGACCAAAGGGTGAGTACATGGATTGAAAACTGGCTATGGGCGCAAGTCCAGAGGGCGGTGATAAATGGGGAGTACTCGGAATGGTCCCCCAGGGTTCTGTCCTGGGACCAATTCTATTTAATTTTATTCATAAATGATCTGGAGGATGGAATAAACAGCTCAATCTCAGTATTTGCGGACGAAACTAAGCTAAGCAGGGCAATAACTTGTACGCAGGATGTGGAAACCTTGCAAGAAGATCCAAACAAATGAATGGGGTGGGCAACTACATGGCAAATGAGGATTAATGTTGAAAAATTTAAAACAATGCATTTGGGTGCCAAAAATATGAATGAAAACTACTCACTAGGGGGAGAACCACTGGGGGAATCTAGGATGGAAAAGGACCTGGGAGTCTTAGTAGATGACAGGCTCAGCAATGGCATGCAATGCCAGGCTGCTGCAAGCAAAGTCAACAGAATATTGGCATGCATTAAAAAGGGGATTCACTCCAGAGATAAAATAATAATTCTCCCACTCCCACACAAGACTCTGGTCCGGCCCCACCTGGAGTATGCCGTCCAGTTCTGGGCACCAGTCCTAAGAAGGGATGTTGTCATGAAGATCCTGCCAGAAACCAAAACCCGGGCCGTCCCGGCCCTCAGATTCCATTGCGCATGCGCATGCGCGCCCGGGCGTGTGCACGTGTGCAGCCGTGCACAGGAAGACGGGCGCGCGCTCTAGTTAGCGCCAGCTAGCCTATTTAAGCTTGACCTGAGCAGATGCCCTTTGCTGTCTGCTTTACAGCGTTGTGGTGTGTGTAATCTGATCCTGATTTATCTGTTCTTTTGACCCGGCTTACCTGTGACTACCCAGCTATCTGCCTGTACCCGACCCCGGCTTGTTGTGACCATCCTTCTGCCTCATCCATTGTACCTCAACACCAGTTTGATTCCTGACCTGATGAACTCTGATTATCTGCATGGTCCCTGTCCGGTCTGCAGTCTGATTCCTGTAACGAACCTGATCACCTGCATTTCTCCAGCCCATTCAGTGGTTCTGTTTCCTGTTCCCAGTCTGATCGTCTGCACAGATCCTACCTACTCTGCTGACCAGTCTGCTAAGCTGTTTGTCCAGATCCAGCCAGCTCTGCTATCCTGTTTACCTGTGAGCCTGCTTACCTGTTCAGTTCCAGTCTACTCTGCTGACCAGTCTGCTAAGCTGTTTGTCCAGATCCAGCCAGCTCTGCTATCCTGTTTACCTGTGAGCCTGCTTACCTGTTCAGTTCCAGTCTACTCTGCTGACCAGTCTGCTAAGCTGTTTGTCCAGATCCAGCCAGCTCTGCTATCCGGTTTACCTGTGAGCCTGCTTACTTGTTAAGTTCCAGTCTACTCTGCTGACCAGTCTGCTAAGCTGTTTGCCCAGATCCAGCCAGCTCTGCTATCCTGTTTACCTGTGAGCCTGCTTACCTGTTCAGTTCCAGTCTACTCTGCTGACCAGTCTGGTAAGCTGTTTGTCCAGATCCAGCCAGCTCTGCTATCCTGTTTACCTGTGAGCCTGCTTACCTGTTCAGTTCCAGTCTACTCTGCTGACCAGTCTGCTAAGCAGTTTGTCCAGATCCAGGCAGCTCTGCTATCCTGTTTACCTGTGAGCCTGCTTACCTGTTCAATTCCAGTCTACTCTGCTGACCAGTCTGCTAAGCTGTTTGTCCAGATCCAGCCAGCTCTGCTATCCTGTTTACCTGTGAGCCTGCTTACCTGTTCAGTTCCAGTCTACTCTGCTGACCAGTCTGCTAAGCCGTTTGTCCAGATCCAGCCAGCTCTGCTATCCTGTTTACCTGTGAGCCTGCTTACCTGTTCAGTTCCAGTCTACTCTGCTGACCAGTCTGCTAAGCTGTTGGTCCAGATCCAGCCAGCTCTGCTATCCTGTTTACCTGTGAGCCTGCTTACCTGTTCGGTTCCGGCCTACTCTGCTAACCAGTCTGCTAAGCTGCCCGTCCAGTTCCTGTCAGCTCTGCTAACCTGTTTACCAGTGGTCCAGCTCATCAGTCGGTATCCAGCCTTCCCTGCTATCCAGGCCTCCACCGTGTCCGCTAAGTTGACTTGGTCACTCTACCGGTCTGTTGATCCTGCCAGGCACCCGTGCTCCTCCTCACTCCTGGGTCTCCTGTCCCCACACCAGGGAACCAGGAGTGGGAGACGCAAGGGAGGTCTCTCTCTGCAATTTCGGGCTCGCACCACCAGGTACGTGACAGATGTGCTGGAACTGGACAGGATCCAGGGAAGGGCAACAAAGCTAAAAAAGGGACTGGAGGATCTGAGCTACGGGAAAGAAATGAACTTATTCTCTCTGGAGAAGACACGCTTTAGAGGGGATATGATTTCAATGTACAAATACCGTACTGGTGTCCCCACAATAGGGATAAAACTCATTTGCGCAAGGGAATTTAAAAAGACTAAAATTAGGAGAGAACTGGTTCAATCTTAAACTGCGTAGAGGGTTCTTTACTGTTAGAGCGCTAAGGATGTGAAATTCTCTTCCCCAAGCAGTGGTTTCAGCGGGGAGCATCAATAATTTAAAAAAACTATTAGATAGGCACTCAACATACAGAGATATACAATGTATTATAATCATTAAAGCACACACACAGGTTGGACTTGTGTCTCTTTTCAACCTCACCAACTATGTAACTATATGTAACTATATATAGATTAAAATACCATAGCAGCAAGCATCAATATTTAATATTAGCAAAATTTACAAATTAAATGTTAAAAGACTGTAGCAAATAATACAGGGGATGCTCTCTTAAAATAAAGATAAAAAACAAAAATGGCCTATGAAAATGTAAATTTACTCTCTTAGGCCCCTTTCACACTGGGGCGGGAGCCGCGGCGACGGTAAAGCAGCGCTATATTTAGCGCTGCTTTACCGTCGTTTTAGCCGCGGTATTCGGCTGCTCGCGGGGCAGTTTTACCCCCCGCGAGCGGGCGAAAAAGGGTTAAAAATCCCCCGCAAAGCGCCGCGGTATTGCCGCGGTATTACCACAGTGTCCCATTGAAATCAATGGGTAGGAGCGGTATAGGAGCGGTGAATACACCGCTCCTATACCGCTCCAAAGATGCTGCTAGCAGGACTTTTTTTACAGTCCTGCTAGCGCACCGCTCCAATGTGAAAGCCCACCGGCTTTCACACTGGAGTGAATGGGGCAGTTTTTTTTAGGCGGTGTACAGTCGCTATTTTTAGCGATGTACCGCCTGAAAACCGCCCCAGTGTGAAAGGGGCCTTGGTGTCGCCGCAGTGAGGTGGCGGAGGGAGCCTCGGAGTTGGTAATATTTTCTTAGGGGGGCAAATGCCCGTTGCCCCCCTGACTCTATATACCAACCTCCCAAATGTATATCAAATATCTTAGGTGCTTAAAATCCCTTTCCTCTGTCCATCCTGTCTGCTGCCCCAGTCTTTGCTGCTGCCTCTGCAGGTAGGTTTAATTTTTTATGACATGCCTTATTTTGGATTCAGCGTTAGCCATCAGTGAATCCCTGTGCTTATGCAATGCAGACAGATCATGGCTGGGAGGGGTCGGCAAGGTGCTGTACATAGCGTCCTGAAAACATCACTGTATGCAGCCTCAGCACTCCTCTTAAGATCTCTCAGCCCTGATGCAAGGAGTGGGCTGTTTCTTGAAAAGAATGATGCAAATATCAAAATGCCTTGATGGGTGTATGTCTATCTGGAGGTGTGGACAATCCTAGGAAGGCCGTATTTGGATAGGTAAGGCCCACATGGGATGCTGAGCCTCCATGATTGGAAAAAAAAATGAAATCCAATTAATTTAAGGGGTAGGCCAGGAACAGTAAAGATGGGCAAATGACTTGCTGATGCTGGACATCTCACAGACAGGGAGCAGGCTATATATGACTTGCTTCTGCTTGTAATATACATTCTGAGAAGCTTATACCATGCAGTGAAAGTCAAGCATTATGTCAGGCACAACTCACTTTTCAGTATCTAAGCCAGAGACTGACTTTAATATGTCATACCAGCCACCGTCACAGTTCATAGACAGTATAAGGTATAAGGTAATAGATCAACCAATGGCATTGCACTTAATGCCCAATGCTATACAAAGGATGTTACAGCTAATATTTATTGCCAAACAGCATTTAATTTAAAATCTCAACATTTTAATTAAAAAAAAAACATTTTTTTTCATTTTGTAATTTGAGTGCATCTAATGTATAAAGATAACCCCTGTCTCATGTCCAGGAGTTTTCTATGTGTGTTCCTTTATACAGCGTATAGAGGGCTTAAACCTGATAACGTTTTTAAACTAATATTACCTTCAGAGCCCACTGTTCTCTTTTCTCCGTCACTGTAACAGTCCTTATTATCAATAGAAAAGTGAATGGTCAGCGCTCAGGCAGCACACAGATATTATCAAACATGTCAGAAAACCTTTGTGCAATAATGAAAACGTCAGGTGTAATTATAACTGTCATATTAACCCTTATATAGTTCGTTCATCATAAGTGCAGGCCTGTTGAACTGATTTCAAATTTTGGGCTCTTAATAGCCGATTGTTATACAGGTAAACCCCTGAACACCTCTGCATAGCCTCTAAAATGATGAGAAGTGCTTTCATACATTTCCATTTCTGCCATGCTGCTCTTTCTAGCTGAATATAGGGGGGAAAAAAACACATTACAAAGTACAGTAACCATGAGCTATCCGTTTGGATAGTCTGGATTATTACACTCAAGATAGCTGTCCTTTGCGCATTTAATAAAGCTTTTAAGATTCATCATACTCAAACTAAAGGAGCTAGTACATCACTGATATATGTAATATAGGTTTTTAGTAGATATCAATTTACAAGTAACTTAAAGCATATGTAAAGTATATGTAAACAATCACCTTGTAAAACAAACCATTCAATTTAAAAGAGAAAAGAAAGGCAAAACATATGTGTATAGATATAAACAATAATTATAAATACCTTTTTCCCTTTTATATAAGTGATTACATAGCCTCTGTTCTCAGCAGCACAGAGAGCTGAAGGAGGAGAAACAGCAGCTCACTGATCTTCCCAGTGTTAGGCTGTACAGGGTAGGTGTATCCAGGGCCGATCCTAGGGTCACAGACGCCTGGGTGCAGAAATATTTCTGGTGCCCCCACGTGGGCGTGGTCATCTTACCAACTCCTCCCCTTTACAAATGTTTCTATGACAACGACTTCACCACAGAGATGTTCCCGTAAGAAGTCTTCGTTACCCTGGGATCCTCCCATGATCTTTTACCAATAAATAAAATACAGGAAGAGCGTACACTAATGAGACCTGGAGGGGAGTCTCTCTGATGCACACAGAGGGGGCTTCTGTTAGAGAGTCTATTAGAAAGAGCCCCCAGACATAGTACAGGAGATGGTCAGAGACTGTAGACATGATACTAGAGACAGTCAGAGACTGCAATCATAGTACAGGAGACAGTCAGAGACTGTAGACATGATACTAGAGACGGTCAGAGACTGCAATCATAGTACAGGAGATGGTCAGGCTGCACATAATACAGGAGATGGTCAGAGACTGCAGACATGTTACAAGAGATGGTAGTAAATAATGGCCGATCGGCCCTCTCACCTGACCCAGCGATACAGCAACAACGGTTCCTCTGATCAGGAGTCAGCTCACTCTGAATTGCCCGTGGCGACTCCGCTGGGTAGAGCCCAGATCTGTATTCCTGCAATGACTCCATTCCTTTCTCCACCAGGGATGGTGCTAGGCTGTGTGGCTTTTTCTCTCTGATGGTGTTCTCTCAGCACTGCCCTCTCCCTCTGGAGTCCTGGGTGCCCTTCCCTGAAAGCTTTCCCGGGCTCCTGGCTTTCTCTCTCCCATTCAGCTGAGCATGCTGTTTGGGCTGCAGTTTCCGTGTTACAGTGGGGCTGCCAGTCCTTGGGACCACATGTCCCACAATCCTTTTCTTTGCTCCTTTGTTTTTTCTTCCCTGGCCGTTGAAGGCGGGGGAAGAAACATAGTGTGCCGCTCACTAGTACAGCAGCACGAGGGGGAGAGGGGAAATAAGAGCCCGCAGCTGCAGTGGCATCACTAGGGTTGGTGTCACCTGGTGCAGTAAAACATGGTATCACCCCCTCCACCAACTATAGTCGTCCCTCAGTACAGACCCCACTCCATTAAGTATATACCCCCCCCTCCGTCAGTGCAGACCCTTCACTAAGTATAAATACCTCCCTCAGGACAGACCCCCCCCATCAGTATAGACCCCCAGGACAAAACACCCCCCTTTATCAGTATAGACCCCCCCTCAGGACAAACCTTTCCCCCCCTACATTAGTACAAACCCCCCAGAACAAACCACCCCCCCTCCATTAGTACAGACCCCCCAGAACAAACCACCCCCTCCATTAGTACAGACCCCCCAGGACAAACCACTCTCTCCATTAGTATAGACCCCCAGGACAACCCCCCCCCCCCACATTAGTACAGACCCCCCCCACATTAGTATAGCCCCCCCAGGACAAACCCCCCATTAGTATAGACCCCCCAGGACAAACCCCCCCTACATTAGTATAAACCCCCCAGGACAAACCAGCCCGCCACCCACATTAGTATAGACCCCCAGGACAAACCACCCCCCCCCCCCACATTAGTATAGACCCCCCAGGACGAACCCCCCACATTAGTATAGACCCCCCAGGACAAACCACCCCCCCACATTAGTATAGACCCCCCAGGACGAACCCCCCACATTAGTATAGACCCCCCAGGACAAACCACCCCCCCACATTAGTATAGACCCCCCAGGCCGAACCACCCCCCACATTAGTATAGACCCCCCAGGACAAACCACCCCCCCCCCACATTAGTATAGACCCCCCAGGACAACCCCCCTACATTAATATAGACCCCCCAGGACAAACCCCACCTACATTAGTATAAACCCCCCAGGACAAACCAGCCCGCCACCCACATTAGTATAGACCCCCAGGACAAACCACCCCCCCCCCACATTAGTATAGACCCCCCCAGGACAAACCCCCCCCCCACATTAGTATAGACCCCCCCCAGGACAAACCCCCCACATTAGTATAGACCCCCCAGGACAAACCACCCCCCATACATTAGTATAGACCCCCCAGGACAACCCCCCCCCCCTACATTAGTATAGACCCCCCCAGGACAAACCCCCCCCCCACATTAATATAGACCCCCCAGGACAAACCACCCCCCCACATTAGTATAGACCCCCCAGGACAAAAAAAAACCACCCCCCACATTAGTATAGACCCCCCAGGACAAACCCCCCCCACATTAGTATAGACCCCCCCCAGGACAACCCCCCCACATTAGTATAGACCCCCCAGGACAAACCCCCCACATTAGTATAGACCCCCCTAGGACGAACCCCCCCCCCACATTAGTATAGACCCCCCCAGGACAAACCACCCCCCCCCCACATTAGTATAGACCCCCCCAGGACAAACCACCCCCCACATTAGTATAGACCCCCCCAGGACAACCCCCCCCCACATTAGTATAGACCCCCCAGGACAACCCCCCCCCCCACATTAGTATAGACCCCCCAGGACAAACCCCCCCACATTAGTATAGACCCCCCAGGACAAACCACCCCCCACATTGGTATAGACCCCCCAGGACAAACCACCCCCCACATTAGTATAGACCCCCCAGGACAAACCCCCCCCCACCCCACATGGGTATACCCCCTCAGGACAAACCCCCCCCCCACATTAGTATAGACCCCCCAGGACAAACCCCCCCACATTAGTAGACCCCCCTATGACAAACCCCCCCACATTAGTATAGACCCCCCCAGGACAAACCACCCCCCCCACATTAGTATAGACCCCCCAGGACAACCCCCCCCCCACATTAGTATAGACCCCCCCTAGACAAACCACCCCCCCCCACATTAGTATAGACCCCCCCAGGACAAACCACCCCCCCACATTGGTATAGACCCCCCCTAGACAAACCACCCCCCACCACTAGGCTAATTAAAACCACCCAGGCGGCAGCTGGAGAGGACAGTGTGCAGCCGCGCCGCCCGGGTGGAGAACAACAGAGCGTGTGTGATGCTTGTGCTGGTGGGCAGAAGGCGGAAGTTAAACACAGGACTCCTCCTGTGTTTAACTTCCGCCTCCTGCCCACCAGCACCAGCATCACACACGCTCTGTTCTAAACAAGTCGGGCTCGGCCACGGAGCGCATCACAAGCCCACCCCCCCCCCCCCCCCGTGGCGTCACTGCGCGGCTGTGACAGGCGGAGAGAGCCGCGCCGCCTACGGACAAGGAGAGGAGGAGGGAGCGGAGCACTCTGGCGCCCCCACCTCTGTGGCGCCTGGGTGCACTCCAGCGCCCCCACCTCTGTGGCGCCTGGGTGCACAGCAGAGGGACTGATAGGAACAGCAGGGATTTCACACAAAGGAAGCAATAGAAAGAGAACAGGTAACTTTCTCATACAAGTATGTGGTACAGCAGGCACATATCAGGAATATGAAATGTTGGGTTTACATACACTTTAATTGTTTTTATGTTATCAATTATGTTAGTGTATATAGGTTTGTGTGTGGGGGTAGAGTGTTATCAAATCATAATCCTTTGGAGGTACCTTTTCCGAGGCAATTCAAACAAAACTACAGAAATTGTGTGGGACTTTACATGTACCTCCTTTTGCACAATACAGACAAGGACAGGCTGTTTATATATAAAATATAAAATTTTATTAGAAATATTGCAAATATAAAAAAAAGAGCTAAAAACATATCCATATGTTAGCCATCCAAGGTAATTCGTTTTCTGGGCTTGTAACACCGAGCGCTCCGGGTGCCTCCTCCATCCCGGAGCGCCCGCGGCGTCCTCGGCTCTGCAGCGCCCCGGTCGGCTCCGCTGACCGCAGGCGCCGCTCGGTTCTCTCCATGCGATCCTCGTGGCGGCCTCAGTCCGCCCGGGGATCGCATTCCATTCCCCCTGCCTCTCTCCTCCTACCTTCTCCTGCGCGCGCGCCCCCGCTTCCCAGGCGCGCGTGCGCGCACACTACTGTTAATCTTAAAGGGCCAGCGCACCAGTAATTGGTGCCTGGTCCAAATTACTGTTACACCCTAAACACTTCTTAAACCCACTTCCCCTTCCTGTCCTGGCCGGATCTTGTGTTGCCTTAGTGCCCAGTGAAAGCGTTAGTGTGTTTTGCTCCTTCTGTATATCCAGACCTTTGCTGTTGCCCCCGACTACGAACCTTTGCCACCTGCCTTGACCCTTTGCTACGTTTGACCTTGCCTCTGCCTAATCCTTGTGTACCGTGCCCGTCTCAGCTGTCAGTGGGGTCGAGTTGCTATTGGAAGACGCGACCTGGTTGCTACCGCCACTACAAGTCCATCCCGCCTTGCGGCGGGCTCTGGTGAAAACCAGTAGCAACATTAGAACCGGTCCTCCAATACAACCCGTGCTATCGCCCCATTGGCATAGGGGATCCACCTCCTGTTCCCCGCCGTACCCCGAACGTGACAGGGCTTAGGATTGGGTTGGACAAACACGTTTCACAGGCAATCCCGCTTCATCAGGGCCTTGGATCTGTAACAGTATACATAAATACATATAAAGTGTTTTGCATTTAAACAATAATATGAACAACATACAATTGACTAGTCAGTGGAGCAAGGAACAGATTCATTTTTTAGATGTCAATATCTATAGATGTAATGACAGCTTGGAAACTAAAGTCGACTTTAAACCAACTGATCGTAATAGTTTTTCGCCCACACATAGTGATCATCATCCTCTCTGGTTGAGGAATGTTCCTTAAGGCCAAAGG